>PVIC010025737.1:0-25028 GCA_004025085.1 Thryonomys swinderianus
GGGCCGGAGGGTTAGCTCAGTGGTTCCGGAGCCTGCCTCGCAAGCGCAAGGACCTGAGTTCAATCCCCGGTTACCACATATAATGCTGGGCGTGGTGGCTCACGCCTGTAATCCCAGCACTCGGGAGGCAGAGACAGGTGGATTGCTGAGTTCGCGGCAGTTTGCCTGGGCACCATAGTGAGCTCAGGGCCAGCCTGAACTACAAAGCGAGACCCTGTCTCCAAAAAGAAAAAAAAAAAAAAAAAAAAAAAAAAAGTACAAACTTGAGACTTAAATACACCACTGCGTAAGCATGAAATGGAGGCGTCACTCAAACTCTGGGCAACACAAAGCTGATGTATACACCTTTATCAACCGTATTACATCCAAGCCTCTCTAAAACTTCATTTGCAGTTGTTTTCATTGCATATTTTAAATTTCCCTTGCGTGTCTATTAGTTGTTTGTAACACTCTCTGTTACAAATCTTATAATTTCTTTTTCTTTTCTGATTTCATTTTTTTTTTTTGTTTCCTGAACTCAGTCAGTTCATTACTTGTTTTCTTCCTATTCTGGAACTGTAAGCTATAATAAACTATCTCCTGTTAAAGTTAGTATGTCAAGTATTTTGTACAATCAACAGAAAGCTGACCAAGCAGAAGAATTTACGATCTAAATGATAGCACTCTACTCCAGTCCCCAAATACTCATGTCTGTTTCATAATAAAAATTGCACACAGTCCGTCTCTACAGGCTTCACACAGTCTCAACAATTCTGGCACTGTTCAACAGCACAACTCCAAAGTCTCTTCTGAGATTCAAACCTCTGAACCCTTATTAAAATCTAAAAGCAAATTATATACTTCCAAAATGCAATTGTGAGACAAGCACAAGGTCAATAGTCCCATTATGACACAAAGGAACAGGAGCATGAGAAGAAGAGACAGGACCAAAGCAAAATCTGAATCCAAAAGAGAACATTGCTTTTTAGCCCTATGCCTGATATTTGGGGTACATAACGGTATCATGTGACCTAAGGGGCTTGAGTAACACTGCTCCGTGACTTTGCTGGATACAGTCAACATGGCCTCTCTCCAAGGATGGGTCTCCTCACTGCCTGCACCTTCTTTTGGCAGGTGCTTCGTGTGCTTGACATCTCAAACATCCTGAAGTCTCCACTGCAATTTCAGCTTTATTTTCACAACTGAATCCATTGTCCTGCCATGAGCTGCTTACAAGGACTCTGATCCTTCTACACCCCACATAGCCTCCAAAGACTTCCCTGGAAGTCCCAGTGGACACTTCCATGACTCTCAAACTATTGTTTTGCGTGCTTGAGAAAAATAGCATCACACAGATTGTATCAAGCCTACCACTGGCTCAAGCAGTATCCAGGACCACTCAGAACACAGTTGCAGCAGCTTGTGAGGACCTTCACAGAGAAATTACTCTCTGATAAACAATTTCCTGTGTGTCTTTGTGAAGGGCACTTTGAGCCTTATTCCAAAAGTGAAGTCTTAAAATCAGTTTATCATTTTGACAACATTGAACCAGCAACAAATGGCTCTTGCTAACCAGTGAGATACCCTCATGTCATCTTTCTTGTGTTCTATACGGGAAGTAATGTACTTGACTTTTCTGTAATGGAACTAATCTTTATAGCTGCCATACTTTACTTGATTAAATAACTGCAAGTTATTGAACAATTTTTAAAGTCTCAGGTATGGACAAATTTAGACATGTCACTTGCTAAAATGTAACCTGAATGGCTTCTAAGGGAGTTCTCATTTCCACTTGAAATTTCATCAGCATGATCTTTACCACTGACCCTATTATCTACACTACCTTCTAAATTTCACCAGAATAGCCCCTTAATCACTACTTACAGCAATCTAGGCTTTGTTTTTAGTCTCTTGTAAACTTTTCCAAATTCTTTCTATCCACCAATTCCAAAGGCCTCAGAATCACAAGATATAATCCCAACAGTGACCTTTCCCTTCTGTTACCGATTGTCTGTGTTAGCTTTCTATCACTGTGACAAGTTACATGAGAAAAAAGACTTAAAAAGAAGAAAGAATTGTTTTAGCTCACAGTGTAAGAGCTTTCATTTATTGGTCACGTGTACCCCTGCTTTTTTGGTCTGTAGTAAAGCCAAAACATCATGGAAGAGAGTACATGGTAGGACAAATCTTATTTACTTCATGGTAATTGGGAAGGAGAAAAAGAGAAATAGACACAGAGAGAGAGAGAGAGAGAGACATAGAGACAGAGACACACACAGAGAAGGAGGTAAGGAAGGAGAGACCGAGTGAGAGACACACACAGAAACACACAGAAACACACACATGCATGCGTGTGCACGCACACACACACACACACACACACACACAGAGCCACACAGACTCAGAGAGAGAGAGGCCAGGATCCCAATATCCTTTGCAAGAACTTGCTCCTTAGTGACCTAACATTTAAGTGTTCTTTATTTCTTATAGAGAAAAAAGTACTGTGGAAAATTCAGAATATACACATGAGTACCCAGAATCCTATTCTAGATTTGCACATATTTGCACTGATATGAGGGACTGAGACTTGTTTCAGTTCCATTGTTCATAATTATAATAATCAGGAATACCCTCCATTTAGAGAAGAGGAAACAGTCTATAAGCCATTAGTCTCTCAAAGTTTATACAGATAGTGGAGACAAAACTGATTATGTATTATGTCTAATATCATGTTCTCTGCTACTAAGTTTAAAATCCTAACAGAACCCTTGAACAAAATATTGAGTGAGATCATGCTATGATGGGTAAATACAACGTACCAATAAAGATAAAAATTAAAAAAGAAATCCTAACAGAACGTCACAAAACTTGCCTTAGAGTTAAATAAGATAATATACATAGATGTTTCAATGCGTTAGGTGCTCAATAACTACTGAATGCCACTCATGTTGTTTTTGTCATGAATAATCCCCAGAAATCCCCATGAACAGGATGCTTTAACAATGCCTATTTGTTCCTCTCTTCTGCCCCTGCTAAGGACCCCTTCTCATTGTACTGTGAATCAGGTAGGAAGAACCGCAACTGATGCCACAAGTTTGTAATCCTCAAAGCTGAACTTTGATCATGCCTGTCTTTCTTAATACCTTAGACGTTATGGTCAAAGTTAAGGGCATTATTTTGTTTTTAGGTGCCACGTATTATACCTTTTTATGCTAAGCATTTGCTCTACCACTGAAGCACACTCCAGTCCTCCATTCTGTGGTTTGGTAAGGCATTATATCTAGATTGACTTAACATTATTTCAATGGAACAGCTGCAGTAACTCAATTTACAAACAGCCTTCAATGTATAACTTCATAATTTTCAGATAAAATCATTAGTCTAATATGTAACTTGATGTATTTTGCCAATGTCTATGTTAAGTAATTTTAGTTTTAGTTTATAGATAATAAACCTAAGGACTAGAGGTACTAAGTTATATAGATAAGATTCTCCAACTACTGAATGTGAAAAAAGATATAAATTGGGATATCAAATCTTTTAAACACTTCCTCCCAAATAGTGAGGCTAGTTTTACACAATTGCAGCAGTCATTGGGAAAGTGCCAACAAGCTGTCATTTATCTCCAATGCTACTAACCATAACATCTTATTGTTTGCAATATTTCATCTTCCTAAAATGATTTTATTCTAAAACAATCACATCTGAGTCTGAAATATGATCGTTTCATTAATCAGATCAATAATTAATTTTCAGACATAACCTTAACCTTAAGCAGAATTTCTGAAAGCAGAAAATATTTCATACTTTCTTGGATTTTGACTTTTGTGCTTCCCTCTGCAATTCAGTTGACAGGTTATATCAGTGACTACTCCAGCAGGATAAATCAAATTGAATAAAATAAAAGTTGATTCTAGAAGATGCCACATCAATTATTTATTCCTGCTTCTTCACTACTACCATAGTCAAGTATGAGGAAAAAATATATCTAGCTGTTGTAGTCCATGAGCCTTAGATAAGAAATATTGCAAATGGAGAAGGTACATAAAAATAAGAAGTCTTCAATGCAAATATTCCAGGTACATAAAATAAGAAGTCTTTAATGTCAATATTCAATCTATTCAGAAGTGTTTAGTTAAAATTATCATATAGCTACCAAGATAAATTTTTAATTGAATTCTTTACTGGTACAATTCATATACATCTCACAATCACATATAACATTGGGGAATCTGTACCAGTATATGACAAAAGTTAATTCTTATTTTCACCCACCTCCCCACCCCCTATATACATGCTCTTTTATTTTCTTTCTGAATCATATTTATTCCTTCCCCTCATTACAATCCCACACCAAGTTTCCTATGGAAATTTCCCATTCTACAATAATTGTCATACTTTCTAGAACTCATTTGCATCTATAGGTGCTCATATCAATGAGAAGATCCAGTATTTGCCTATCTGTGATCTATTGATTTCACTTATTAGTGTGTCCTCCAGGTGTCTACATTTGCACATAAATGAATGAATCTTGTCATTCTTTATGGCAGAATAATACTCCATTTTATTTTTAAAAACCCCACATCTTCTTTATCCACTCTCCAGTTGATGGGCATTTGGGTTGTTTCCAAGATTGAGCTATCACGAACTGAGCTCTGTGAACAAGGGTGTACATCTGTCTTTCTGATGTGATTTTTAAAATTCTTTTAGGTATATTCCTAGCAGGGGGATAGCAGGGTCAAATGGGACCCCTAGTCCTAGTTTTCTGAGAAATCTCCACACAGATCTCCACAATGGTTGCACAAGTCTGCAATCCCACCAACAGTGGAGAAGGGTTCCTTTCTTCCCACAGCCATGCCAGCTTTTATTGTTGGTTGACTTGGTAATAGCAGCCATTCTTTGCAGAATGAGATGAAATCTCAGTGTTGTTTCATTTGCATCTCTCGAATGACCAGTGATGTTGAACTTTTCTTCATATGCTTCTGGCTGCTTTGACTTCTGCCTCTGAGAAGTGTCTGTTCATTTCAGATGCCCATTTTTGAATTGGGTCTTTAAAGTTGGGGAGGCTGATCTGTTTGAGTTCTTTATATATTGTAGATAATAGCCCTTTGTCTGGTAAACAGCTAGTAAAGATTTTTTCCCATGTTGTTGGTTGTCTTTTAGCAGTACCAGAATAGCAAAAGAAATTCCAAGATCCTAACAAACACATGGAAATTGAACAACACTCTGTTGAACAACCAATGGGCCACAAAAGAAATTAAAGAAGAAATTAAACAGTTTCTACTACTAAACAACAACCCCAGCACAACATACAGGAACTTATGGGACACATGAAAGCATTTCTACAAGGGAAATTTGTAGCAGTGAATGCCTACACTCGGAAAATAGAGCAGACTGAAATAAGCAATCTAATGATGAATCTCAGACAATTAGAAAAAGAGGAGCTAAACGAACCCAAAGTACATACTAGAGAGGAAATTATAAGGATCAGAGCAGAAATTAATGCAATGGAGACAAAGAGAACAATACAAAGAATCAATGAATCAAAGAGTTGGTTCTTTGAAAGGATAAATAAAATCGACAGACCCTTACCAAGATAAATTTGATTAGTCTATTAAAGCTCGTAATTGCAAAAACAATCTTTGTGAGAAATTTGCTTTACTAAAATTTTTAGGCAATTTCCTTTCAACATTCTGAGAATCAAATGGACTTAATTCACTTAAGCCATGTGATCTATCTTTTCCTCTCATTTTGGTAATTATTTTAATATTAGCTTGAGTCAGTTGAAATTGAAAAAAATTTAGCCAAAAATCTTCAATATAAGAAGTTTATATTATGTAAATTGCTGCATATTTTAGAATCTTATCAGTTAAACGATATCCATAGATTCCATTTAAAGCTCTTTTCTCATTTAAAATTTCACTTCTTAACTTTAGTAAGCAATAAATTTCCCTTCACATTTTCAGATGTATAATATATTGGTATATTCGGTCACTGAAAGTTGACCTTCCACCTGAACCTAAAGTTTATGCATTTGGAGACCCAAAATTAATTTGCACTAAAATGAGCACATTGATACTGTTCAATGAAGAGGCATCCAGGAATCTATTTCCTTCTCTGAAAATCCAATGACACTTTTGGTGAAATTATTTTCAAGTTTCTAATTTATATTGAATTTGGAAACCAAGAGAATCTCACCTAATTTTCATCACCAAAAATCGCAAAATGTTATGTGACTTAAGATGATGTATAATAAACACTTTTTTGTTTGTTTGTTTGTTTTGAGACAGGGTCTCGCTTTGTAGTTCAGGCTGGCCCTGAGCTCACTATGGAGCCCAGACAAGCTGCCGCGAACTCAGGAATCCTCCTGTCTCTGCCTCCCGAGTGTTGGGATTACAGGCGTGAGCCACCACGCCCGGCACTGTAGTATGTGGTATTGATGGCTGGTGGGCATGAGTCACCATGCCCAGCATTCTATGTGGTTACTGGGTATTGAACTCAGGACCTTGTGCTTGCCAGGCAGGCGCCAGAACCACTGAGCTAAATCTCCGGCCTATAATAAACACTTTTGAAAGAATAAAGTAAAATGTAGTGAAATTGTGCTTGATTTTTATATAGTTGAGGATGGTTTACAGAGAATCACAATAAACTATGCAATGAAATAGGAAACGCAAGCAAATGTTCTTTCATACTAAAGCTATTTGTCTGCAGAGATAATAAACTAGGGAGGAGCAGAGAGACCAGGTGATTCTTATTTCTAGACTACTACAAGCCAAAGCAAGTGGTGAAAGCCAAAATCTGTTTCCTTTGTTGTTATTTAAGCAAAAATCCCTTATTTTTGTGTCTTTTCATATTAAAAATAAAGAATAAGATTAAGACATTCAAATGAAAATGCTGCTTCAAATGATTTCTTTAGGAGTATGAAATAGCAACCCACAGATCTGTAGAAGTTGTTTTCCAGTTAGATTCTCAAATAGCAACACTAAAAAATTGGGAAATATGCCAAACACAAACCAGATACACTTAAGTTGATACATAGATGGTACACATACAGCTAACATCATTAACAATTGAAGAAATATAAATTTATAGCATGGTGAGATATTACTGCTGGAACACTGATTAAAATAAAAATAATAATGGCACTAAATACTAGTAAGGAGGTGAAAAACTGGGTAATTTGTGCATTGCTGGTGGGAGAGTGAAGTGGTATAGCCACCCTAGAAATCAGCTTAACAGTTTATTAATAAGCAAAACTCACAATGCTCATAACAACCTTATTGGTAACAACAAAGTCCTGGAAACAAACTGATGTACTTCAGCAGATGATTGATTAAACAAAGTGTGGATCATCCACACTCATTAATGTACAATAACAAACTACTTCTACATACAACATCTAGTTCATTGTGCCAAGTGAGAGAAACCAATCTCAAAAAGGTACATAAATTATTTCACTGACATAACATTCTCAAAATGAAAACCTGATAGACACAAAATAGATCAGAGGGTTCTGTGGGTTGAGCATGGTTCTGAGCCAAAATATAAATAAGAAACCAAATTGGAATAATACTCAAACTGAGTATGACAAAGAGAAGAAAAAAAGAAAATTTTGGTGATTATTTCTGTCTCCATTTGGGGTGCCAAAACAAAATACTATGAACCAGATGACTTATGAACCACCAACTCATTTATTACATGGAGAACAGACTTCAGATTTCAAAGTTACGGCACAGAGGTTAAGATACTAAGCTTTAGAATTTTTCAGATTTGGTTTAACTCAGACCTAACATATCTACTAGTTATGTAATCTGAGAACACTACTTAACTACTCTAAGAGTTTAGCACTTCATTTCTTCACCTGTAAAGTAAGATTGATAATAGGTATCATCCAGCTAATAAAATGATAGAAGAAAACATTTAGCACAAAACCTAATATATGCTAAGCAATAATTAAATTTGACTTATTTTGTTACTATTTTCAGAGTTGGATAATTTAACTCAAGGTGTCAGAGCTCTTTAAATGATCTATACTCTTAGCTATTCATGTTTCAGAATTATTAAGAACTCACTAGCTACTTAATATAGTACTAGTATACTTGGCGATTGAAACATGACAAAGCTCAAATGCAGTACCACAAAGAGGAACCTCCAAGAAGAGTGTGTTGGATGTACCCCTTGCACAAAGCAGCACTCCAGAGAATCGAACTCAGTTGGGTTAAAGTTCTCAACACTATGTTCAGTACTGTAGGTTTGCAATTATAGTTAAAACACTGTATCTTGAATTTAACTTTCATGCCTCTCAGAACTTTAACATAAAAAGAGCTCTCTATACAAACTGTAAGCACAGAACCACCCATGGAATAGCATGATACATGAAGTACAGTCAGGAAACAGAAGGATTAGGAATGCATAAGGAAGGTAATGTATACAGATGTTGGAACTTCTTCTATTATCTATAACCATGTTTACTATCTGTAAGAGCACATGGTTTTAGTAGAAAAATAAATAAGTCAGGCACAGGGATAGATCTTGAATTTTTCAGGTTTGGTTGAACATGGTTCTGAGCCAAAATATAAATAAGAAACCAAATTGGAATAATCATATTCAAACGGAGTGTGACAAAGAAAAAAATTTTGATGATTATTTCTAATTATATGCTAAGCACTAATTAAATTTGACTTGTTATTTTGTTACTATTTTCAGAAGAAAGTTGGACAATTTAATTCAGGTCAGTGTCAGAACTCTTTAAATGATCTATACTCTTAGCAATTCATGTTTCAGAATTGTTAAGAACTAGCTAGCTACTTAATGTAGTATTTCTACACCTGGCAATTGAAACAAAATTTTGATGATTATTTCTGTCTCCATTTGGGGTTTCAAAACAAAATACTATGGACTAGATGACTTATGAACCACCAACTCATTTATTACCCAGAGAACAGACTTCAGATTTCAATTTACAGCACAGAGAAGGCCAGAGCCCAAACCCAGTAGCTATTTAACATCATACACACACGCACACGCACACACACACACACACACACACAGTGACAGTGTATATCTGAAGGTACCTGAATGTTCCGCAAAGCCTCATATGCTCATAGGCCACTGGACCATGGAAACATGAAATTGACCAGTGGACCAGTTTATTGATGAGTTTATAGCTGAATGTGATATTGAGAGGAATGCTTAGGTTGGAGGAGGTGGAACAGTAGAGTGTGGTCTGGAAGGGTCTATCTCCTCCCCTCCTTCCTTGCTACCCTTTCTGTCTCTCTGACTTTCTCTTTCTGTCCCTCTGTCTCTGTCTCTGTGTTTCTATCTCTTTCTCTGTCTGTTAGAATGCTGTAGCATGAACAAGGCTCCTCTTTTATGCCTCTCTGCCATGACACCTACAAGAGGCAGTCAACTTTGGACTGAAACCCTTATAAACTATATAAACTATGTGACAAAATAAATTGTTCCTCCTTAGAGTTGTGGGTACTGAATATTGTTTCTCATGGAAGATAAAATAACTAAGACATACATTCATCCCATCATCCAGGGAAACAAAGATTTCATGAGGGGTTGTTTTAAAGGTTATTGAAGTTGTTATCTATCAAATCCTTCCATCAGACTAAGGTGGTCTGTGAGAAAGTATCCTTGGTCACTAGGACTCAAGAAAAGAGAAGTAGCATAATAGATTTTCCTCACCCACACTATCAGATACTCTGTACCAATAAGCAGAAACAAGCCATTGACATACATAAGAACGTAGATGCATTTTGAGTTGGCAGCAAAGATGTTCCACCAGAAAGAAAGTCTGGCATGATCTTGCTTTACACTGAAGCTCGAAGATGGAAAACTTGTAAATCATATGACCAGACTCTTTACCATGGAGCTAATGTGGAGGTACAAAGCCCCAGCTGTGGGGCTGATAGGTGAAGAATGGCACCCCAGGGCTGGAGATTTAGCTCAGTGGTTTCCAGAGCCTGCCTCGCAAATGCAAGGTCCCTGGTTCAATCCCCGGTAACCACATACAACAAAACTGGGTGTGTTGACTCACACCCACCAGCAATCAGTACCACATACCACAGTGAGTGGCATGGTGGCTCACGCCTGTGATCCCAGCACTTGGGAGACAGAGGCAAGAGGATTGCTGAGTTTGAGGTTTGTCTGGGCTACATAGTTCGGGGCCAGCCTGAACTACAAAACGAGACCCTGTCTCAAAAAGCTAAAGAAAAAAAAAAAAAGAATGGCACCCCAAAATGAAAGTGTGGTAGACAGGATATATATCCTAGAGGCAAGTGTGGATAGTATTTGGAATTGAGTATGATTCAGCCTAATATAATATTGGGTCCATTTACTCAGGGAATACTTTATACTAAGGCTGAGGCAATATTAGTAATACCAATTAAAACTGTACTACAAAGAGTACAGTTGCAATATAGTACCTATTCCCATCACTGTATAATGAACTTCAAATGGGAGAAATGAAGATTTCTAAGAAACCACTGTTCTGAGAAAGCTCATCTCAATAAAGAGCTTAAACTGTTACTACCGTATATTGACTCTTTTTTTTTTAATTTAACAGTATCATCACTATTCTTTAAAAAAGATATATTGGGGGGCTGAAGGGTTAGCTCAGTGGCTCCGGCGTCTGTCTCACAAGCGCAAAGACCTCAGTTTGATCCCCGGTAACCACATATAATGCTGGGCGTGGAGACACGCCCACCAACAATCAACACCACATACCACAATGCCCGACGTGGTGGCTCACACCTGTAATCCCAGCACTCGGGAGGCAGAGACAGGAGGATTGCTGAATTCGCGGCGGCTTGCCTGGGCACCATAGTGAGCTCAGGGCCAGCCTGAACTACAAAGCAAGACCCTGTCTCAAAAAGAAAAAAAAAAAAAAAAAGAGAGATATTAACTGGAATTTAGTAATTATAGATGATTATTATGGCTACATTTTAGAATTTATTATTTTATAGAAAATAATTCTAAAATGGTTATTTCCTGATATAAAAGACTCGGTAGTTTTTCAAGAATAATGTTAATTTTGTGGCAATAAAAATTCATAGGTTGACTACAATTCTCATTATATTCATGTCCCTAAGATTTAAATTCGTGATTTAAATTATCATTGCTATATTTTACCATATATTTTTCTTAGACATTTACTGAAACATTTCAACATTAAAGCTAAAATATTAAAGAAAGGCTTTTGCTTCTATGACAGAATGGCATATGGCTAATATTGCTTCTGAAAAAAATAATAAAAGTGAGTTGAAAACAACAGAAAAAATGCAAAACAAGCAGATCTCCAAATCTACAGCTTCAGTTAAGTAGGACTTGTGGAGTTGAGATCCTAGACAGAAAGAAACCAGATAAAAATGAAATGACCTTTACAAAACATATTTTCCATGAGAGTTCTGTCAAGACAAACCCACGGTTCCTAAATGCTGGTGAGAAGTTAGAACCACATAGGTTAGAGCAACTCTTGGCAGATCTTCACTTAAGGCATGCCTTAGAATTTTAACTTCACAGGTTAAGAATAAGACACCTCAGAAAGCTGCTGAAAATTATAGTAGAATTTCTTCAATCTCAAAACAAAACAAGACCGATTTTATTATAAGAGAATTTTGCTATATTGCAGGTCTAGGATGACTACCAGAGCCTTGGCCTCTGGCTAGTGGCTACTGGGGGAGAGTGGAAACATTATGATGTGGGCCTAGTGGGGCATCTTCAAGTCACTAGGGATTTGCTTTGATAGGGATTTGGGGACCCTGGTGTCTCTGCTCTGTCTCTCTGTCTCTGTCTCTCTCTCTCTCCTCAAACAATGAGGTGAGTAGTTTCATTCTGCCCCATGTTGCCACCATGATACACTACCACAGGTCCAAAGCACTAGGTCAAGTGACAAGGGACTAAAACTGTGAGTCAAAATAAAATTTTCTATTTCTATTCATTGTTCTCAATATTTGTTACAATAATTAAAAACTATTAACACAAACATATAGGGAAGAAGTGGATGTATGAAACATAAAGTTCCCAAGTCCCTTAAGTCATACAACAAGAAACAAGGTCGAACTAGGGCTACATAGAGCCTGTCAAATTCTGCAAAGTAGTCTTCCAGGTGCTGTGGTCTGTGATGGGATTATGATAATTTACCCTCATTTTCTCTACCTTCGAAAGATTAACGTGTATCCTCTAGGGGAGAATGACATACTTTTATATTTAATACATATGCTTCTCTTTCAAGATAAAAGAAAATAAGCATTCCAACAAAAATATTGTGAAACACATATTAACACATAGCTCTCTTACTGCAGCTAACAGCCTTACATATTAACTATAATATTCAAGAATATTTAGATAATAGTTGAGAAAATTGAAAATCTTATGGATTTAAATCTATGAAAAAGAAACTGAAAAACTATGAGTGAAAAATTCAACAGTTGAAATATACAATAAATTAGTTTAACAATTGATGGGACAGGGTAAAAAAGTATTAATAAATGGTAAACTAAGGTTATAAAAATCCAGATTATGGCAGAGAGCAAAAAATGTATATAAGATACATTAAAAGAAGAATTAAAGGATATTTTCAGGATGACAAATAGTAAAAAGGGCTAGGCATGTCTTAAGAAGGAAAGAAGGCACAAGTGGAATCCAAAGGCACAGTGACTCAGAATTTCCTGAAACTTCTAAACCTATCCAAGTTTATGTTAACAATGGTTCTGGTGTGACACTGGAGAAAATACATGGGAATGACATAACTGATACTATTAGATAGCTTATTGTAAAACTTCTGAAAATAAACAAGTATTAAAAACATGTAACAAACATAAAGAATGTATTAAAGAGCAAAAACCAGACCTGGAAACCAGACCAAGGAAAGAAAACGAATTTCCAGCCGGGTGTGGTGGCTCACGCCTGTAATCCCAGCACTCAGGAGGCAGGAGGATTGCTGAGTTCAAGGCTTGCCTGGACTACATAATGAGCTCAGGGCCAGCCTGAACTACAAAGCGAGACCCTGTCTCAAAAAAAAAAAAAAAAAAAAAAAAAAAAAAAAAAAAAAAAAAAAAAAAAAAAAAAAAAAAAAAAAAAAAAAAAAAAAAAAAAAAAAAAAAAAAAAAAAAAAAAAAAAAAAAAAAAAAAAGAAAACGAATTTCCAGACTATAGTATTCTAACCAATGAAAGTTCTTTTTAAAAGGGAGTAAAATTCTTAAAAACTGAAAACATTTCAATCAAACAAAAGCAGAGAAAACTACAAGGCAAATGAAGGGAAGTCTCAACCCCTTAAAAAGGCCCTGTGGTACTAAAATAAATACAAAGCACCTGAAAGAAGCATTTGTTATATCCACCAATATAAAATTTTAAACAAAAGAATTAGACCTAAAACATAATGACACTTGATTTTGAAAAATCTGAAGGAAAAAAATTTGTTTCCAGGGCCAGGGATTTAGCCCAAGTGGTACTATGGCAACTTTGGAAGCCCAAGTTCAATCCCAGGTACTGAAAAAAAAAAAAATCTGCAAAGCTCAGATTCTCCTGCCACCAGCCAAATGCATATGTTTTGGTTTACTGAAATTTTACTTGATCAAAAAGAAAAACATTCTTTCAAATGTATTTCAAGCCAGTATGGTATAGCAAACTAAGACAAAAATAGTTCATCAATCATACAGATAAATATTTTGTATCAGTTCCTCCTACACTTAAATTTTAAATAAGATAAATATTTAAAATATTGCTTTTAGGAAAATAAACTGGGATTACTATGTGAGTAAAAATGATTTTTAGTATTATTTCTTGATATTATAATAAACACTAATTTTAAAGTAAAACACTACTTTGGCCAGAAATTCTAGCACAAACCATGAAAGTAATTTTCTTGTCATAATGGTACAGAGGAAATTTGAATCACTTTACTTAAGCACAATAGACCAACTGCTCTTCCCTTTGCACCAAGAACAAACAAACAGTATGAAATTTACTTCTTTAATGTTATTTAAGGGCCGGAGATGTAGCTCAGTGGTTCCAGCACCTGCCTCACAAGCGCAAGGCCCTGAGTTCGATCCAGTAACCACATACAATGCTGGGCACGGTGACTCACGCCCACCTGTCATCAGTATCACATACGATAGTGCCAGGCGTCGTGGCTCACGCCAGTAATCCCAGCGCTCAGGAGGCAGAGGCAGGAGGATTGCTGAGTTCCAGGCTTGCCTGGGCTACATAGTGAGCTCGGGGCCGACTGAATTACAAAGCGAAACCCTGTCTCAAAAAAAAAAAAAATATTTAAACCCTTCCTTATAGAAAATTTTCTCAAACATACCCAAAGGAAAACTTAAATTTCTAGTCTAAATTTCAGAAAAAAGAAACCCCTAGTGGGACATCATTTGAACTAATGATCCAATAGACATTTTAATTACATTTCATGATGGAAGTATGATCTTTCCACCAGTTTTTAAATGTTCATTACACTCCTTCTATATGTCTGTACCTTGTGTAATTGAGGTAGTAGGAAATGTGCATTATATATGACAACCTCCCTATTATGAGCTCCTAATCAGTGAGGGAGCAGATTCATCCCTGAGCAAGAAAGGTAGTGAAAATGTTGATTGGTAAGTAGAGAAGTGATAGAGTACATGCAGTTGTTATTACTGGATGACACAAAGGAACCAAAAAGTATGTGAAGATCTTTTAGTAGCCTGTCTCTGGTTTACTCATATGATTCAAATGACCAAACTACAAATTAGAAGACCCTTGCAATATTTCTAAAAATCAACTGAATTCCTATGTACTTTATGAGTAGATAATTTCAATCACTTTAAATATTGAACATGTAATTTTTTAGGTATTAAAGATGGAGAATCCTACTTTGTCTCTTATTATGAGAAGCCTTATAAGAACTTAACTAATTTTTGAAGAACTTTTAAAAGTAAACTGAAATAGTTTTGTTTCAAATATATGTATGTTATTCAACAATGAAATAATTTCAGTTTGTTTACTTTTTTTCTGAATTGGGTTGTATATTTGGTTTATAGATATTTACTTTTTAAAGTCAAAATCAAAATACTATGATTTAAATTATTCTGAGAGAACTTCCAGGAAGATGGTGGAAAATGGTGAAAGCAATTAAACAGTCTCTGCAATTTTCCATTCCCAAACCAGAATATAACAGCTAGAGGAAAGGAGGAGGAAGAGGAGGAGGAGGAGGAAGAGAAGACAAGTAGGTCCTCAAGACCCGAAAAATATCTGAGGCAAGAACTGCAGAGAGTGAAAAAGAAAAACTTACATGAAAATAGCCAAGCCCTCTCTCTCCTAGCCTGGACTCTTGGCAGGAGAGGGGCTATCAAACCTGTGGATGACTGGTGACTTCTGACCACCCACAGGCCCCCATGGAGACATGCTAGTAGCACAGAGCAACAGCCACACTGAATAGCAGCTGCTGTTTTCAACACATATAATTTGGTTCCAGGCAGAGGACAGAGGACGGGTGCCAGTCAAATAAGGAAGCTACTCGCTCTTCCTCAAGGAATGTGGATCTGTGTGCCAGCACTATGGCTGCACCAAAAGGATTTAAATCTCAAGTCTTCCCCTGAACAAGAGTGCCAGCTGCAGGATCACTAAACCATGTCCCCACAGTTCCAGCTTCCTGTCCTCTGGATCACTGCATTGTATCCCTACATTCCAGCTCCTGTCTGCCATACTGAAGGAGCACCTATTGGGAGAGTGAGGAAAACCTGTGAACTACAACCATGTAAGTGTAGGATCCAGGGGAAGGGAACATAACTAGAACCTCTGGATTCAGGTTCTAGTCTCCTGTGAGTCACGGGCACACAGCAAACATATAGTTTAGAGAAGCTGAGCTTGGGCCTCGATCATGCTACTCTGGGTAGCAAATGACCCCAGGCCCCAGCCTGCCACACTTTTTTTTCAGCCTCTCTCCAATAACAAAAATGTAACAAACACTCAGAAGGCAGGGTAAACACCGGGAATGGAGCAGTTCCACCTTGAAGCACCACAGCATGTGGGACGACCAGTCTTTGTTGTTCTCTAAGGTGAAGGTGAGCTGAGTGCAAAGACCTAGGCAGCCAGGAAGGGCGTTTCATTTATTTCTCCCAAACAGGATTCTTTTGCAACAGAGTAAGTCCAAAATCTTGTCTGCAGGAAAACCTGGTCAGTTTTGACCTTCCTATTATTCCTCCCAAACAGGATTGTTCCCAAGTAAGATTCTGAGGTCAGAACCACCTACACAACCCTGGACTCACTTTGGGACAAGGGTCATAGTGCATTCAACCCTGCAGTTCTTTGTACTTAACTCAGGCAGTCATTGTAGCCAGAAGCCAGAGTGATTTATAGTGGATTATGGCTATTTCCCTTTGACTAGTTAAATGTGATCAGTGTTACTACGCATATTATCTGTTTCAGACAGCAGGTCCCCAGCTTGAAGGGCCTTTTGGTATTTGAGTTTTTCTGTTTTTGGCTGCTGTTTTTTCCTTTTTCTCTTTTCTTTTTTATTTTTCTATCTCCTATGCTCTCTTTTATTTTTCTACTCTATTTTTGTTAAGTCTGTCCAATTTTGTAATTTTTGTCTACGCTGCTTTTTTTTTTTTGAGACAGGGTCTTTCTTTGTAGTTCAGGCTGGCCCTGAGCTCACTATGTAGCCCAGGCAAGCCTGGAACTCAGCAATTCTCCTGTCTGCCTCCTGAGTGCTGGAATTACAGGTGTGAGCCACCACGCCCAACACTGTGGTATGTGGTATTGGTTGCTGGTGGGTGTGAGTTTTTACAGATGAGGGAACACAGTTTCCTGATTGACTGGTGCTGCTGGGTATCCCATCCTCCTTTTTCCTCCAGTCATTTTCAGTTCCCCAAAGCTTGTGTATTGCAGTCCTCCCTACTCTTCCCATTCTTCTGTGCTATTATAGGAGAGTGAATATGGCTTCTAATTGTCTTGCTGCTGTTAGTCTGCTTTGTTTTGAATTTGCCCTTCTGTTTCTTTAGACCTCTAGCTTCCATCAGCCTCCCAGGTTTGTATGATTTTTATATGCCCTCCAAGCCTATTTCCAATCTTTCCCTCTCCTCCTTCTCTCTCTCTACCCCTCACCTCCCTGGTGAGCCTTTACTACTAAAGGGTGATGCAACTATAGTGAAACGCCTGTATGTTATAAACATAGTTGTGGTTAGTTCTAACTCTGGGTGTATGGTTACAGATCTAATTCATGAGGTTAAAGTATCAGAATAGTGATTGCCACATTTTTGTCATTTCTTAACCCTGTGTTTGATACTGTTGATGATACTGAATGTATTATTTCAACTAAAGTGATCTGAGTTTTCTCTTTAAATATCTTTCATGGTGTGCCAGAACTGAGATTAAGGTCCATCACAAACCCAAGGACAACCCAGGAAGTAACCTTCTTCTAAGGGTTCCAAATATTATGAGGAAAAAGACTTGCAGTAAACATTCCCCAGACAACAGGGCAGGTATTAAAACCCAAGCCATCAGCAATGATAATAGAAATGAGAAAATATTTAAAAATACAGATATAAAGATCATCATCACAGGGGAAGCCAGGGAAAAGTGAAATAGAGTATACTGCTTCTCAGTCACCAGGACTTTCTGAGTTGGTTAAAGAGAGAGTGGGGCGGGATCTAGTAAAATGGAAATCACAAATAATTTCTTGGATAAAAGCAGAGATAGTGTCCATAGTGAAAGATATTGCTAATAATGCTAGAAAAGAGATTGAGAATGTGATAGACTCTCAGATTATACAAGTAGTGAAATCGGTTGAACAGCTTCAAAGAGATTTCCAGAAGGTAAAAAATTTCAGTGTAGGTTTGTGAAGTAGGATGAAGGAATGTGAAGACTGAATATCAGACATAGAATGTAGGACTGTAGCCAGTGAACAGGAAAAGAATAATTTATGGAAAATGTCAAGGGACTATGAGAAATCAATCTAGCATCTCCTAGAAGATACAAAGAATAGTATAAGATTGATTTGAATGAGTGAGGAAGCAGGAGACAGTGCAAAAGATACTTATAAAAACTTCACAAATGGCAGAAAACAGGAAAAGGAAACAATTTTTACAAACAGCTAAGTACTCCAAGGGTTCATGATACAAAAAATAAAAAAAACTCTACACCGAAGAATGTAATTATCAAGGTTCCAGAAATCTGACAGAGGAGCAAAATATTGACATAGTTAGATAAAAGAAACAAACCACATCAAAGGGAAGCCCATCAGAATCACAGCAGACTTTTCAACAAACACTCAAGTCAAGGAAAGCCTGGAATGAAGTAATTAAAGAAAAACAACCCCCAACCCAGAGTGATGTTTCCTGCAAAACTATCTTTCAAAATCTACAGGGAGATAAGATAATTCCATGTCAAAGAACCCTTGAAAAACTTCATAAATCCAAAATTGGAACTCCAATACAATTTAAAAAATATCTTAGAAAAAGACAATGAATGTCACAATCCCATGAGACCCAGAAGAGTCAATTCATTGTGCAAGACAAGAAACTGAATGGAAAGGGGAAAAAGCAAAAAATGAAAAAGCCAAGAACAGGAAAACATCATGATAGGGGCTAAATCAGTATGTATCAGTTATAACCATTAATATCCATGGCCTCAATCCACCAATTAAAAGAGATAGACTGGTAGAATGGATTAAAGAGCAAGCTCCTGAGGTGGATTGCATATAAGAAACACACCTAATTCAAAAAGAAATCTATAGACTAAAAATAAAATGATGTAAAACAATTCTCCAGGCCAGTGGTTCTGGAGCCTGCCTAGGAAGCACAAGGTTCCTGGTTCGATCCCCTTTTGGTGGGATGTAGATTGCTGCAACTCCACTGTGGAAATCAATGTGCACATTCCTCAAAAACTAGGGTTAGAGGCCCCATTTGACCCTGCTATTTACCTGCTAGGCATATACATGAATGAATTAAAATATTCCTATCACCTCTGTGATACATGCACTCATAATTTTAGCAGTTCAGTTTGTGATAGCTAAATCTTGGAAACAGCCTAAATGCCTATCAACAGGAGACTGGATAAAGAAGATACGGGTTTTTAAAAATAAAATGGAATATTACTCAGCCATAAATAATGATATTTGAGTCATTTATATTCAAATGGATATACCTCGAGAATGTACTCATAAGTGAATTAAATAGGACACAGATGCATAAATACCATATCATTTCTCTGGTATGAGAACTGAAGGTGTAAATGAGTTCTAAAATGTATGATAGGTACTGTGAAATAGGAAGAAAATATTCAAAAGGAAAAGGGAAATGCGGAGGTATGGGTAAGTAAAGGAGGAAAAGAAAAAGTTTAATGCTAGCAAAAGGAAACAAAGCTTATGTATATATGTGCAGGGTATTGTAGGGAGAGCAGGGAAATGGATAAAAATGAGAATTAAGATGTGTCATGTGGCAGTACAAACCTTCAATGTTGAATTCAATTTTAATGTATATATAAAATGTACAAATTAAATATTTTAAAATAAAAATAAAATATACTGTGTTTTTTGTGTTATCAATAAATATTAAGATACAAATTCTCAATGTGGAGTGCAATTGTGATGTGTATATATAATGTACCAATAAAATAAATAAATAAATATTTATTTATTGCCAATGACCACGAAACTGAAGAGAAATAATTTCCAATATGCAATTGTACCCAACATTTCAATTACAACAATCTAAAAATCTAACAGGAAAATATTGAAGTATTTTATCTCATTATACTTTTAAGTTCTGGTTTTAGTGTTTCACTGCTAAGTACAGCAGAATCCAAAGCAATCCGTATTCTTCAAAGCTGTTGATACTCTTACATTATGGAAACATATTTATCATAAGAATTATTATAATTAAATCTTTTTTCCATTAAGACTTCTTTTATTCATGAAAGAGCAAAATCATTTACTGGCTCCCTTTGTTCCAAGAACTTGTTGGAGCGCTCAGTGGAAAGGGGCAGCTCTGCTCTCCAAGGAGCTTGTACTCTATAAATCAAAATGTTAAACTGCTAGTTTAAAATGAACCAGATAAGCAAATCTTTCTGCTCTGCCAACATTTTCTTTTTGTACAGCATAGAAAGGGTATATCTTTAAATATTCTCCCTCCTTAATTGTGAAGGCAATCATAGACTTTGAGGTTGGTAGTTTGATTATTTTGCGTGATGACTCTCAGAAAACAAAAATTCTGGCAACGTTGGGTAGTCCCAGGAACACAAGTTCCAAATACTGCTTTTTTGGTGTTGGTTTCTTTATTCTTTTTTTAAGTTAATGTATTTATTGCAGTTCCTTATTGTGCTCCCAAGTTTTAAGACTATGAGAAAGAGGACCTATTTCCAGGACTTCAGTACACAGTCAGCTCTAGCTAGAGAAGCTCACACGAAACTACCAAAGGCAAACACGGAGAACTCTGGGATGACTCTCACACGGACACAGCCTTCCAAGCATCCCTGAGCCAAGGTCTTGAAATAAATGAATTGTTTTCTGTTTCAAGTATCTCAGCTATTCACCAATGGATCATTTAAACTATCGATTTGTTTACTTTTTCTCAACTAAGTTATGCATTTACTGGGCAACTATTTGGTCTTTTTAAAATAAAGGCACCAAGACAAGGTGGTGAAGATCCATGCCATTTCACTCCTGTCTCTCTGGCTCTTCTGTTAAATTTGCTTCACAGGGGCCAAGAGGGATGAGGCAACATGCCTATATCTAGCACTGTAAATCCAGCTGGACTTTGGGAGACAACTTACCTCTAAAGTCCATAGTCTTTGGACTGTGAAATTTAGTCTTTGGACTAAGAAATTTAGTAGCACCAGTATATGAAAGAAAGGCACCATTTTAACGAGGTCAGTAGTACTGCTTAAATTAAGATGATTTACATGCAGAAAACATTTATGTCTTAATCTCACAGAAAACCGTGGCTTGTGACTAGAAGTATAAATCTGATTTTCTTTCAACATGATCTAGTTTTGTTTTAAATCTAATAATAACTCACTGAAAGATAAATTGTGAATTTAATTAATGAGTTTTTTTGTTTTCATAAGAAAAGTTCGGGAGGGGCTGGGGCATTTAGTTCAGTGGTTCTGGCATCTTTGTGACAAGCATAAGGTCCTAAATTCAATCCCCAGTACCACATTTCACAATGCCAGGCATGGTGGCTTGCACCTGTAACCCCAGCACTGGGGAGGCAGAGGCAGGAGGATTGCTGAGTTGGAGGCCTGCCTGGGCTATGTAGTGAGTTCAAGGCCAGCCTGAACTACAAAGCAAGACCCTTTCCAAAACAAACAAACAAACAAACAAAACCCAAAAAACCCTAAAAGAAAAAAAAAGTTGAAGAGAAAAATAAAGAATAACTATTTATAGAATACGAAATATTAGAATGCAATGAGAAGTTAATAACTATTATTTGCTTCAAACACTAATTAAAAATATGTGCCTTGTCCCTTTCTTGATGTTTAGCATCTAGCAAAGTAATTATCATGTATTAAATAAGTCCTCAGTAAGGTGTGGGTACATATGTACATACACACATAGACATGCGTATAATTATTTAGCAAGCATTATGTATAATATTAACTATATATCATTATTTGATGAGATACAAAAAGTCTGCTTAGAAATACACATTTAGACCTGTGGCTTTCCAAGCCACTCATTATACCTTTAAGCATTCTGCAATGATATTGTTATACTGGCAAATAAATCTGTTGTTCTTTCTTTCCTTTTTTCTTTCTTTCTTTCTCTTTCATATTGAGGATTGACTGCAGGGCTCTCTCATAGAGGAACACTTCTTTTTTAAATTTTTATTTATTTATTTTATTTTGAGACAGAGTCATCTTGTCACCAAATTACCCAGACTGGCCTTGAACTTGTGATTCCTTTACTTCAGCTGCTCAGAGTTCTGGAATTACAAGAACGGCCATCATGGCATACCTGTTAGTTTTGACAGATTGTTCTTATAAATCTTTCCTAAAAATTTACATCTCATATTCAGGGCTAGTCTTTCTTTTTATGTACTATTATTATACACATATACATGAACACAAATACAAGCATGTATGTGCATGTGTATTGCACATTCTGTATTGTGCACACTATTGTATGTACATTGGGCTCCACATGAAATTAACCATGAGTCAAATATGCTTGTCTAATTAAAGGTACTTCAAAAGAATGTTAATTTGTAGTGTAGTTTTCAGTGTGGCTACAAGGTATGATGCTTTAGCATAGCATGAAACATCTCTTTACATAAGGAAATGCTTATAAAGATGACTGTTTATAAAGCATGGTGAGTTCCACATTCTTCACTTCGTGTTTACTCTGTCTGTCCACTCATTCCTACACTATCGTGGGTACATATGCTGATTTGTAACCAGCTACTCAATATTTCAGTATATTGCAATATGAGAACTAAGATTGCAGCTGATAATAGGCCTATTCAATAACCTTTACTATGCAAAAATGTAAGAACAGGGGAATGTTATACAATGTCAATGCACTGTCCTGTGTAATCAGGAAAATAAAACAAATAAAAAGCTTATCTATCATATATTCCAATATTTTTGTATAATAATCTGTAAATACCTACTGAGTGGATATCATTTTAGTGTTAATTTTTGTAGTGGTATTCAAATTTTTAGTGGTATTCAAAGATATCATTTCTTCAACCACAATGTCAATAAATTAGTGGTATAATCAAATCAGCTTCAAGGGTATGTATATGTCTAAAAATTATGGTTTTAATAAAACTAGTCATCGACTGATGTATGTCTTCATAGATACAGAAATGAAAGTTCTCATTAAATATCAAAGAACATTAAAATAATTGCACAATTAAAATTTCAGATAAACTTGTGACAAAAACACTTCCATCCGAATTTCACGTGACATTGACGGGATGCAATATAAACATGACTACTTCTATTAATAAACATATCATTAAGAATGGACATATGTTCTGAAGGTTCAACTGAAAACTTTATAATACCACAGTCATACATGTTTAAAGAAAAATAATCTGCAGTTTTATCCAGGAAAATGGACCTTTTCTTTCACATGTATTGTATTAATAGTCTAGGACAAGAAACACAGGGGCCTGGAGATGATACTTAATGGTAGTATAGAATTTGTGTAAGGCCCTTGGTTCAATTCCCATCACAATACTTAATTCATTTATTAATTAGAAAACAGCCTACAGGAAAAGAGTAGCCTGTCTCCTATTTTGCTTCAGAGTTGACAGAACTTTAGTAAACAGGACACTGTCTCAAATTCTTTGAAGGAAATAGTTGCCTGTGTCCCAGTGTTATGGTATTTGATAAAAATCAAAGAAAAATGAAATTTGCAAGAATACAATTCATGAATCATGCAAAGTTTATTACTCTTATTTTAGAAACTGTAGGAACTAAATAGAAGTGTGGGATTGGAATCGAGTAGACATAAGTTCAGATATGTTCAGTCACAAAGGAGTTTGCCATTTTGAAATTTAGTCTTCTCAGGCTGCTAAAATGTGATAATACTTCAGACTCAAAGAAAATTTGAAAAAACAAGTGCCTAGTGTAGTGCTTGGCATACATTTTGTATCCATAAATATCATTCCCTCCCTTCTTTCACCCTTCTTTTTTTCATAATAATTTTTGGTCTCTATCTCTAGTAAATTTTGGCCTTTGCTGTTGTTACAGGTTCAAAAAAATCACCTAATGTGATTTTTAAAACATTTCAAAAAAGTCATAACAAGCTAAAAGCAGAATTTAACTATTGTGTATCATTTATTTCATTGCATTTCTGGTTCTAAAAAAGAATGCAACGTGCCAGATAAAGCTATTCAAGGCATATTTTAAATTAATGTTTGAATTAACATTTCTAATTTTACATATAAAACTGTGCTGTGTATCACCTGTTCTAGTTCAAAAGCCATCGCTCTATGACACCACTGTATTTCAAAAAGAGGAGACGAAGCAAGGTAAGAATGAGACACGATCTAAAGCTTAGTTACTGTAACAGGTAAAATACTTGAGCTAGTCTTTTTCTTTTTAAAATTTCTTTTCGTAAGTACATGTTTGCAACACATACTTGCTAGCTTCCTCCTAGGTATTGGGTATATGGATATATGTACATAATACATCTTTTTAGGGGTCCTCTTCCTTTTCTCCATCCCTTCATTATCCTACTTACACTTAACATTCAGAAGCATCATTTAGATTGAAAGACCTATCAGCATTTGCCATGAATTTGTTCATACTTTTCTTCATGAAACAAGGTAGTTCTAAATTATTATGTTTCCAAAGCCTGTCTTTTAAACTTTTAGTTTTCCAAATGAATGACATATTTTCTTCAATGTATTTTTATTATAAAGTTTCTCCTTTTTTGTTGTACATACTAACATTCTTGGAGATCATATTTGTGCCTAATTTAAAAAACAGCCATGGTCAAATCTCTTAAAGTGCTGAGGTCTCAATGCATCTGCAAGTGTTAAAAATAGAAAAACATAAGGAGAAGAAAGCTAGTTCTAAAACAATTTTTCATTATAACTAAATGGAAATAAATGGTCAATTAAAATTGTGTTAATCAAAACAATACAATTTATTAGGTGTGGGTAGGACAAAAATTATGTGAAAAGCAAGGTATTTATTTTGCACTCTCTTCTCAACCTCATTTTTAATGAATACTAAAAGCTGTTGTTGAGTTTTCTATATCAACAAGCTCATTGGCACCAATTTCAGTTCATCCCAGACAACACAACTGAGTAAGTCAAGATGTACAACACAATCTGATCTCCTAACAGGTTTGGCATTGGTGATTTTGGAAAAAAGAATGTAATTTAGTATCTTTTGCCTTTGTGTAGTTTACCTGAAAATTTTTAAAAAATCACATTTTACTAAGAAAACATGCAGTCCATACTTTACAATCCGATGTACTTCTTAATATTGTCAATATATCTACCATTATTTGCAAGAATCCCATCTTTGAACATTGTCACCTCCAATTGAACAAATATATATCATTATTTTGCTCAATTATATGTATTTACTAGAAATAAAAAACT
>PVIC010025738.1:0-25038 GCA_004025085.1 Thryonomys swinderianus
GCCTGTAATCCCAGCACTTGGGAGGCAGAGACAAGAGGATTGCTGAGTTCGCGGCGGCTTGCCTGGGCACCATAGTGAGCTCAGGGCCAGCCTGAACTACAAAGCAAGACGCTGTCTCAAAAAAAGCAAAAAAAAAAAAAAAAAAAAAAAGAGACAGGAGGATTGCTGAGTTCGCAGCGGCTTGCCTGGGCACCATAGTGAGCTCAGGGCCAGCCTGAACTACAAAGCGAGACCCTGTCTCAAAAAGCAAAAAAAAAAAAAAAAAAAAAGAGCGGAGGGCTGGAGATTTAGCTTCATGGTTCTGCCACCTGCCTGACAAGCACAAGGTCCCTGGTTCGATCCCTGGTAACCACATACCAGGTGTGGTGGCTCACACCTCCCAGCAATCAGTACCGTATACCACAGTGCTGGTCATGGTGGCTCATGCCTGTAATCCTAATACTTCAAGAGGCAGAGGCAGGTGAATTGCTGAGTTTGAGGCTTGCCTGGGCTACATAGTGAGCTCAGGGCCAGCCTGAACAACAAAGCAAGAACCAGTCTCAAAAAAAAAAAATTAAGAGTGGAAAAAGAGCCAGGTGTGGTGGCTCACACCTGTAATCCCAGCCACTCGGGAGGCAGAGACAGGATTGCTGAGTTCAAGGTTTGCCTGGGCTACATAGTGAGCTCAGGGCCAGCCTGAACTACAAAGCGAGACTCTGTCTCAAAAAAAAAAAAAAAAGAGTGGAAAAAGAAGAAGAAAAGTGTCAGTCTAGGACAGGAGATAGCTGGGTCTGTGCCTATGGCCCAGAGGCCAAAGCTACTACCCTCACATGTTTTGCTTGTGACTCTCCGAAGCCATCACCAGAGCTGGCTTGTCCCTAGAGGTACCCCAGGAAATGGGAAAGCAGTTTGTTTAAATCATACACAAAAATGTTCTCTGCAGCAGATCATAAACTCTGAACTAATAAAACTGAAAAACAGGGCCAGAGTAAACTTCCTCCTCACCCCCTTCCTTTTTCCCAACCTGGCAGGGACTGTTCTGCCTCAGGCCTTGTTTGTTGATTCAGGTTAAGTTCAGCCAGGCTCCAGCAAGAAAATCTTATCAGGAGAAATTACTTTATTTTCATGAGCTAACTGCCAGCCCTCCTTCCCCACATGTCCATCTGGCAAGAAAAAGCATCACTGGCCCGTCCTGACTTCTGGCTCCTGTCACAAGTGCCCCCTTTTGGCCAAAGGAGGTTGTGCAGCAGGCTGCAGAGGCTTGTAGGCTGGAATATGGACCTGAGTTTGATATTATCGTTGCTATAATTTGCTGCATGGCTGTGGGCAAATTGTTCACCATCTCTGGGCCTTGGAAAACATGATTAGTCTGGATGAGCTAAAGTCTCTCCCAGTTTGAAAAGTATGAGCTGGAGATGTGGCACACAGCTGTAATACCAGTACTGGGAAGCTGTAATACCAGCACTTCTGAGGCAGGAAGATTTGAGAGTTTAAGGCCAGCCTGAGTTACTAGTGAGGCCCTATCTCAAAACAAAACAAAGTCTCTGTGAGTTTCCTGAAGAACCCCACTCCACCCCCACCCCTACCGTGGCCTTTCAGCTCTCCACCTAGTCCTGAGCTCAACTACCAACCACAGCCTGTGCTTTGAAGGAAAAGTACTGAGACACATTTTTCCAACTCAGCTAAATGCAAAAGGAAGGAGTGGAGGCTGGGAGGCAGGTGGTTGAGGTGTTGTATCCATCAGGAACAAAGATACTGATGAACTTTAAACATAGGGCATCTTAACCTCATCTACCTCCAGGCAAGATAACCAATAATCTCTGGGCAAAAAGGACAAAGAAATCTTTGGGCAGAATGCCTCCAACCAATACTGAGTATCTACTGTGTGCCAGGGACTGGGCAGAAAGGAATATGATCGATCTGTCACTGTCCTCAACACAAACCAAGTACTAATAGCTCTTCCTCAAGGAGGAGGGCTTCTGAAGGCTTAGAATCAGACCTGACACTGATTAGGGAGACTGGGATGGGCCATCTGATTCTAGAACCCACACTTAGGTGATTCCCTGAGAATCTTCTAGAGAGAGCCTAGGGCCATTTGTGTGGAAGAAAGCTTGGGGCTCACTTTTATAGTGTCCCTAAACTCTAGATTCATAGTTCCCAGGCTTCTGTCTGGAGAAAGGCAGAGAAGAGCCTTGGCCACCTGAGGCTGAAATATACTTCCCCAGGCCACAGATGCCAAAGGGACTGGGACTCTCACTGAGCAGGCAAGTTAACTAAGGTCAAAACCCTTGCTGTGCATTGGGACTCAGCTGGCCACAGGGACCTGGAATTTCAGAGGCAGAGCTTCCTCTGCCCTGATCCAGGCCCTCAGTGCCAGGCCCAGAGCACAGTTACATGAGCCTTGTCCTCAGAAAGCTCACAGCCTAAACCTCATCTACCCTTACATTTTCAAGTAACATGCAAATGTGGCAAGGTCACCTACCTTCCAGGTACTCTGTTCCCTACAACCATGACATCCTGGTCACATACCACCTTCCTGAGAAGCCCTGAAACAAGGAATCATGTCAAAAGCTTCAGAATCCCAGGACCCAGGACCCAGGGTGCCAGCAGTGCATTACTTTGGGTTGATCTGAGGTACTTTTCAGTGCTCATTAGTGCTGCCTGAGATGCCCTTGGTCCTTGTAGCTGACAAAGAGCCTTATGATTGACTCAATCCCTGTGATGCTTGGCCAGAGGTGGGAGGTTCAGCTCAGCATTGGAGCAGATGGAGTGTCAGAGTTACCCAGGTTTTTGGAAAAGACATAATGGAAAATTGAGAGTAAAAAGTGAATCACACCAGGTGTGGTGACACACACCTATAAATCCTAGCATTTGAGAGCCTGAGGCAGGAAGATCCCCATGAATTCAAAACCAGCCTGGACTACATAGTGAGTTCAAGGCCAGGCTGAACTACATAGTGAGAGATCCCATCTCAAAAAAAAAAAAAAAAGACGAAGAAGAGGAAGAAGTAGAAAAAGAAGAGGAAGAAGAAGAAGAAAGAAAAGAAAAGAACAACTGTAGGGAAACGGAAAGGGGATATTACAGAATCTAAGTAGTGAGTCCAGGTCTCCTCTGATCCATGACAGCATAAGACAAATTCATGAATGAAGACAGAAAATGAGTCTTAGAGAAGAAGCTCAACTTCTTCCAGGCAGCAAAGAGGAAAGACCCCAAGTTTGCCACAGCTTTATTTGATACATTGGGAGTAACATGACTCAGAGGGCGACTGTGATAATCCTAGAACACTGAATTTATAAAGATGAAGATCCTAAATCACATGAGTTTATGCTGATTAGGAACTGTCCCTCCCCAGGATGTCTTTAGCTGGTGTAATTCTGTTTGGAGTGTCACAGCATCATGGGACCATGGAGGCTTCATCTGTGACTGGAGGCAAAAATAGAATCATGTCTTGATGTGCCATAGCTGGCTTGTATGCAGGAAAATTAGACCTAATCATAATTTCATTGTGAAATGATTTTTCTCCAAAAGTATGTAGAATTGCTTCTAACAAACAATGACAAAAAAAAGGTGATCAGTTTCAAGATTATTAAATTAAGGGAGTATACCTGGAGACAGGAGAGTAAGCAGTCAACTCAACCTTCAAAGACTATGTGTGTGGTCAACAGACACCAAGAAGACAGAGCTGAGCACAATAATATCATTAAGGTGGGCCAGGGATTTGGCTCATTGGTTCCGTGGCCTGCCTCGCAAGCCCAAAGTCCCTGGTTAATCTGGTAACCACATATCACAATGCCAGGCATAGTGGCTCACACCTGTAATCCCAGAACTCAGGAGGCAGAGGCAGGAGGATTGCTGTGAGTTCAAGGCTTGCCTGGGCTATATAGTGAGCTCAGGGCCAGCCTGAACTACAAAACGAGACCCTGTCTCAAAAGAGAGAGAAAGAAAAGATAGCTAAATCTTGGGAACAACCCAAATACCCATCAACCAGAGACTGGATAAATAAGATGTGGTCTTTCTATTAAATAGAGTATTACTCTGCCATAAAGAATGACATGTTTGAGTCATTTATATTCAAATGGATGTACCTTCAGGGCATACTCATAAGTGAAATAAATAGGTCACATTTCTGTAAATATTGTATCTTTTCTCTGGTATGAGAAACTGAAGATGTTAAATGAGCTCTAGAATATATGGTAGATATTGTGAAATAGAAAAGATTCAAAGGGATGGGCCGGAGGGTTAGCTCAGTGGTTCTGGCGCCTGCCTTGTGCAAGGTCCTGAGTTCGATCCCCGGTAACCACATACAATGCTGGGTGTGGAGACTCACGCCCACCAGCAATCAATACCACATACCACAGTGCCAGGCGTGGTGGCTCATGCCTGTAATCCCAGCACTCAGGAGGCAGAGGCAGGAGGATTGCTGAGTTCGAGGCTTGCCTGGACTACATAGTGAGCTCAGAGCCAGCCTGAACTACAAAGTGAGACCCTGTCTCAAAAAGGAAAAAAAAAAGAAAAGATTCAAAGGGAAATGGGTTGTAGGGGTGAGTAACAAGGTGAAGGAAAAATACGATGGTAATAAAAAAAGGGAAACAAAGCTTATGTATATAGGGGTGGGGGTTGTAGGGTGGATGGGGGAATGGGAAAAAATGAGAATGAAATTGTGCCATATGCTGGTACAAATTCTCAATATTGTGTGTGATCACGATGTAATGTGCCAATAAAGACTCAATTTTCTTTTTTTTTTTTTGAGACAGGGTCTTGCTTTGTAGCTCAGGCTGGCCCTGAGCTCACTATGGTGCCCAGGCAAGCCACCGCGAACTCAGCAATCCTCCTGTCTCTGCCTCCCGAGTGCTGGGATTACAGGCGTGAGCCACCATGCCCGGCACTGTGGTATGCAGTGTTGATTGTTGGTGGGCGTGTCCCCACACCCAGCATTATATGTGGTTACCGGGGATCGAACTCAGGACCTTGGGCTTGCCAGGCAGGCGCTGGAACCACTGAGCTAACCCTCCGGCCCTCAATTTTTTTAAAAAAAAAATCGCTAAGATCAAATCAACCAGAGATGTAGCTCAGTGGCGTGCACTTGCCTGGCAAGCACAAGGTCCTGAGTTCAATCCCTGGTATCAATAGAAAAAAGAAAGAAAATCCTCTGGCACAGGGGAAGGATGTGTATTGCTTCAAAACCCAATTAGGAATTTTCCTAGATGATAAAGAGCAAATTCTTTTTTTTTTTTTTTTTTTTTTTTTTTGAGACAGGGTCTCGCTTTGTAGTTCAGGCTGACCCTGAGCTCACTATGTAGCCCAGGCAAGCCTTGAACTCAGCAATCCTCCTGCCTGTCTCCCGAGTGCTGGGATTACAGGCGTGAGTCACCACCCCTGGCACTGTGGTATGTGGTATTGATGGTTGGTGGACGTGAGTCACCACACCCTGCATTGTGTGTGGTTACCGGGATCAAACTCAGGACCTTGCACTTGCGAGGCAGGCGCTGGAACCACTGAGCCAAATCTCCAACCCGATAAAGAGCAAATTCTAAATGTTAACCACAAATGTGTGCACAGTTTCTTTAGTAGCACAGTAAAAATCAACGCTGAGCTGTAATGAGGCATGGCTCCCATAAAGAAGCATGGTATTACATATCCGTGTGCTTTGTTCGGATAAGCCTGGGGTTTTTGTCCCCCACAGTTTTCCTTCTAGTACCAGTGCCCGGTACTTCTGCCCCATGGGGGGGGTCCCACGAGGAATCGCGCTCTAGGAAATCAGGCGGCACAGACACACAGTCCACGAGCTGCTTCTACATCCCTGACTCTTCTACATGAGTCCCTGACTCATCCGGGTTCCTGAGGCCACCTACCGTCTGCTTTCTTTACTACCCTGACAGATACAGGAAAGGGCCGGAAGCACAGCACGCTTGCCCGCCTACTTCAAGTGACCGTCCTTTTCCCCTCGCAATTTGTCCCCGCCCCTTCCGCTCTCTGGAGGCGGAGCTAGCGCAGCTTCCGCTGGAGCCCGGAACCGAGTCCCTAAGGCTTCGGGTCGCGCCCGTCCTGCACTTGAGGGCCTGTCGCTCGTGATATTCCCCTCCACCTCACATTCGCGTGGACGCTTTCTGCGCCTCAGTTCTGACTTTGAAACCCAGCTCTACAGGGTCCTGAGACCCGCCTTCCCTTTCCCTACAGCCCATTGCATGTGAGACTCACCAGAGTTTACCGCCCCCTCAGGTCTTACCAGTTAGGTAAGGGCCCGGTGAGGTTCTGGCCCTGCTGTCGTGCGTCGCCTCTCCACCTCGACCATGGCCCAGAAGCCGAAGGTGGACCCCCACGTCGGGCGGCTCGGTTACCTGCAGGCTCTGGTCACGGAATTCCAGGAGACCGAGAGCCAAGGTGAAGGGCGTGGAGTGGGTGCCGGGGAACCCGGCATGGGTCCGCACCTGGCTTCATTACCACTTTCCCGTTGCAGACGCCAAGGAGCAAGTTCTCGCCAACCTTGCCAATTTCGCCTATGACCCCAACAACTACCAATATCTTCGGCAACTGCAAGTCCTGGATTTATTCCTCGATTCGTTGTCGGAAGAGAATGAGAACCTGGTGGAATTTGCTATTGGTAAGGATGGGAAACACCCCCCCCCCCCGTGTGGGCTGAGATGAGCGAGTTTGAAGTGAGTCCTTGGGAAAGGAATTTATTTTCCCGGTACCAGAAATCGAACTCGGGACCTTGTGCTTGCAAGGCAGGCACGGAACTACTGAGCTACATTCCCGGCCCGCAAAAGCAATCTGAAACTACTTTGAGGGGCAGTTTGGAGACCAACCTTCTATTTTAATATCAAGAGAGGCAAACGTGACTGCTGATCTGTAGCTTCTGTAATCTCTAATTATGACCTTGAGACATTGAATTAGTGACAGGACAGATGTTTTTCTGAGCGAGTGCTGTATAAGCAAGCATGCACACTTGTAGTCTAAGTACTCTGGAGGCTGAGGCAGGAGGATCACTTCTGGTTCAAGGCCAGCCTGAATCGTGTAGCAAAACTGTCTCAATAACTAACCAACTAACTAACTAACAGAAAAGAAAAAAGGGCTAGGGATTAGTTCACTGAAAAGGCACTGGGTTCAATTGCTAGTACCAGCAAAAAAAAAAAAAAAGAATACTGCTGGGGAAAAGGTCGTCTTTCCCCTGAAGGAATTTTCATTCTATAAAGGAAAGATGGATGGCAAGCAAGTAACCAAGGTGATACTCAAGAGGAAATAAACGCAGTAATTTGAGCAGTAGGAGTTGGGGGCTGCCCCAGGATCCCCTTGGCCTCTAAGGAGTATCCAGATCCCTTGCCAGTAAACAGATCCCTCTCCTCCCATAGAAGTGAAGTGAGCTGGGATAATGGCCTATCAGGGGAACCACCTGCTTAACCTCTGGAAAAATCGGGTAAGAAAATACAGTTAAGTCTCTTACTTACCCACAAGTTCTGTTACAGGAGAACATTTGTAAATCAGTTTCATTCATAAGTCGACTAAAGTGAGTCTCATACACCTTTGACACAAATATATAATATATATATAGCTTTGTGCTTCCTAGCAGTCCCCTCCACATCACCACTGCTTTCCCTCCTGCTTCCGGACATCATGGGCTCTGACTGAGTGCTGTACTACTGCACATTATCATACTGTGCAATGAGGACACAGCAGCCCAACTCTACGAGCTATTTCCGAGGTTTGTTTGCATCCACAAGTGTTTGCGAGATCTATTCATATCTGTGCAAGTTGGCAACTCAAATATTAAGTAAGGGACTTTATAGGAGCATGGGGTTGGGGATACAGCTTGTCAGTGGTAGAGCACTTGCCTAGCATGTATAAGGTTGCATCAGGAAAAAAGAAACCAATGAGCCTCATCCTTGAAGCAGTTGCCCAGTGTTAGGTGAAGATTGCTGACTCTCAGCTATACTGGCTGTACTCGGCTGGTGCCATCACATATAAGAGCCCGAGAGCACTGGCTGGCTCTAAGGGAGCAACTGCTTGCTGTGTGCCAAGCTCTGCCTTGTTCTTTTGGCCATGGAGACTAAGGCCTACAAGGGCTCAGTGGGCTGAGCGGAGGTTTGGAATGCCAGGCATGAGACTTAAATCCAAAGTTGTTGAATTCTGGAAGCTTATTCTTTTGATGGCCCCGCTCCTGCTCTTTCAAGAGTTTCTGATTCCTAGGGCTGGGAAGTGAAGCTAGTCAGAAACTTACTTCTGACCTGATAAGGAAACTGAGACACAAATGCTGTCTCTGTAGGCCATTCTGTGACCTCCTGTCAGATTCCCCAGTCAGTGTATTTCCAGCCCTGAGGAAGGACGTGGATTCAGTCCATGCAGGGAACACCAGGGATTTTCAAGTGTTTTGCTCTGTCCCCACCCCCCCACTACTGCAACCAAATAAGGTGGCTTTTTTTTCTTTAAAGATAGGGTCTTGGGCCGGGGATTTAGCTCAGTGGTTCTGGCGTCTGCCTGGCAAGCATAAGGTCCCAAGTTTAATCCCTGGTATGGGGGGGAATAGATAATATATGTACATAAAATCAGCCAGGTGTGCCAGGCAAACAGTTGTACTCCCCACACTTGAGTATTGGAGGCCAACCTGAGTTCAGAACCATCCTGAACTGTATAGTGAGAACCTGTCTCAAAAAACCAAACAAATATGCCGGACGTGGTGGCTCACGCCTGTAATCCCAGCACACGGGAGGCAGAGACAGGAGGATTGCGGAGTTCGCGGCGGCTTGCCTGGGCACCATAGTGAGCTCAGGGCCAGCCTGAACTACAAAGCGAGACCCCGTTTCAAAAAGAAAAAAGAAAACAAATCAACCAAACAAATATCAGTGGCTACAGGCCTAGTGGTGGTGCATGCCTATAATCATAGAAGTCAGGAGCTGAGGCAGGAGAATCTCAAGTTTAAAGCCAGCCTGGGATAAAAGATAAAACCCTACTTGAAAAAAGCCAATACCAGTTGGGAGTGGTGGCTCACACCTGTAATCCCAGCACTCTGTAATCCAGCACTCGGGAGGCAGAGGCAGGAGGATTGCTGAGTTCAAGGCTTGCCTGGGCTACATTGTGAGCTCAGGGCCAGCCTGAACTACAAAGTGAGACCCTGTCTCAAAAAAAAAAAAAAAAAGCAAATGGTCGCCTGTGGTATGAATTTGGAAGTGTCTCCCCATAGTACCAGAGGTTGCTCTCACGTACCACATCCCTGATGCTACCTAGAGATAGAAAGAAATCCAGAGAGAATTCTTTGATCATGAGAAATGATTAAATTCTAGTATATCATAGAATCCTTGTCAAGTGGTTTTTTGATTTTGTGTTTTGTGGGTTTTTTTTTTTTTTTTTTTTTTTGAGACAGGATCTCGCTTTGTAGTTCAGGCTGGACCTGAGCTCACTATGTAGCCCAGGCAACTCGAACTCAGCAATCCTCCTGCCTCTACCTCCCGAGTGCTGGGATTACAGGTGTGAGACACCACGCCTGGCACTGTAGTGTGTGGTGCTGATTGCCGGGGGTCATGGCCACCACGCCCAGTATTGTTGTATGTGGTTGGTTACCAGGGATCGAACCTGGGACCTTGCACTTATGAGGCAGGCACTGGAACCACTGAGCCAAATCTCCAGCCCTTGTTTTGCTTTTTTCCTTTCAGTTTTGTTACTAAATCAGGGTTGTAAGTCAGGCTTCCCAGAATTCAGTTTCATGGCTTGTGTTCTATTTCCTGCAATACATGTTACTGCCACCAGACAGTAGTGGTGTTTAAGTAAAGGCTGGTACACCAAGCCCTCAGCAACCTCTTAAAAATAGCATTTTGTGCCGGGTGTGGTGGCTCACACCTGTAATCCCAGCACTTGGGAGGCAGAGACAGGAGGATTGCTGAGTTCGAGGCTTACCTGGACTACATAGTGAGCTCAGAGCCAGCCTGAACTACAAAGCGAGACCCTGTCTCAAAAAAAAAAAAAAAATAGCATTTTGTAAAATGGAAGCTAGGCACAATCTGTAAGCTGGTGATTCTGTTCACAGTGTTGGGAACATGCACATCTATACACGTGTACAAAATGTCACCAGCAGCTTTGCCAGTAACAGTCCCAAACTGGATTGAGTCAGTGATACCACACTGCGGGCTGTTTGCCTTCTGACTGTCGAGCCCACCTGATGTGCCAGCACTTTTGTATGTGAGCCTCATGGGGTGGCCCAGTGGCAGCCTCTGGGCTGGAAACAGGTGCATGCTTGGTCCATAGTCTGTACCTGCCAGGAATCCTAATCCCATGGCTCATTTCACTGTGAAGAAACTGAGGCTTAGAGCAGTGTGTTGCTTGCATTGGTGCCTTAGGTCCTCAGGGGCAGAACTGGCACTCTAACTGGATCTGCCCAGCACCAAATCTGTGCTTTGTCCCTGTGTCTGGTGGCCCCCTCTACCCTGTGTGCTACTCATTTAAGCTCCTGGGGTCACACATGATTTTGCTTTAAAAAGATTGCCCAGCCATGTGCTTGCTTTCACAGTACATATACTAAAAAATCTCCCGAGTTGGAGGTTGGCCTGGCCTACATAGTGAGACCTTGTCTTTAAAAAGGAAAAAAAAGTAATAGAGGAAGCCATGATTCCTTTATTCTTTTGAGACAAGAAGCTTGCTTGAGTCCAGGAATTTGAGGCCAGCCTGGGCAGCATAGCAAGACCCCATCTCAAACAATTGTATCACAGGATATTTGAGAGAAGTCTCAGTCCATTCCTGTTCCCTCCACCCTATTTCCTGCCTTCTATTTCCTTAGTTTTTATACTTATACTTTTTTACAGATAGAAACATATGTACTGTACTATATGTATATTCTCCACCTGGGCCCATTTTTACATAAACTGTTACTTACTATTCTCTTACAACCTCAGATTTTCAGAAGGAACCATTTTTGAGATGTTATAATAAAACTCAAAGAGGGCCGGAGATTTAGCTCAGTCGTTCTGGTGCCTGCCTCACGAGCACAAGGTCCTGAGTTCGATCCTGGTAACCACATAGAATGCTGGGCATGGTGACTCATGCCCACCAGCAATCAATACCACATACCACAGTGCTGGGCCTGGTGGCTCATGCCTATAATCCCAGCACTTGGGAGGCAGAGATAGGAGGATTGCCGAGATTGCGGTGGCTTGCCTGGGCTCCATAGTGAGCTCAGGGCCAGCCTGAACTACAAAGTAAAACCCTGTCTCAAAAAAAAAAAAAAACTCCGGGCTGGAGGGTTAGCTCAGTGGTTCCAGCGCCTGCCTCACAAGTGCAGGGTCCTGAGTTGGATCCCCGGTAACCACATACAATGCTGGGCGTGGAGACTCACGCCCACCAGCAATCAATACCACATCCCACAGTGCCAGGCGTGGTGGCTCACGCCTGTAATCCCAGCACTCGGGAGGCAGAGGCAGGAGGATTGCTGAGTTCGAGGCTCGCCTGAGCTACATAGTGAGCTCATGTCCAGCCTGAACTACAAAGCGAGACCCTGTCTCAAAAAAAAAAAAAAACAAAAAACTCAAAGACATAGTTCCCAATATAGTGGATTTTGTTGTTGCTTTTTGTAGTGTTTTGTTTTTTGAGATAGGGTCTCACCATATAAGACCTCAAACTTACAGTGATCCCCCTGCTTCGGCCCCCCAAGTCCTGGGATTGCAGACATATGCCACCATGCCCAGCCCATTTTTGAGGCCGGAGTCTGCTGTGTTGCCCACCAACTTCTAGGCTCAAGCAGTCGTCCTCTTGCTTTAGCCTTCTAGTAGCTGCAACTATAAATGCATGGCTGCATTCCTGGCCCCACTGAAAAAAAAAAATTTTTTTTTTTTGAGACAGGATCTCACTTTGTAGTTCAGGCCCTGAGCTCTCTGTAGCCCAGGCAAACCTTGAACTCAGCGATCCTCCTGCCTCTGCCTCCCGAGTGCTGGGATTGCTGGGATTGCAGGCGTGAGCCACCATGCCCAGCACTGTGAGATGTGGTATTCATTACTGGTGAGTGTGAGTCACCATGCCCAGCATTGCATGTGGTTACTGGGGATCCAACTCAGGACCTTGTACTTGTGAGGCAGGTGCCGGAACCACTGAGCTAAATCTCTGGTCCCCCACTGAAAATTTTAACATCATTTTTTTTTTTTTTTTTTTTTTTAGACAGGGTCTCGCTTTGTAGTTCAGGCTGGCCCTGAGCTCACTATGTAGCCCAGGCTAGCCTCGAACTCAGCAATCCTCCTTTCTCTGCCTCCCGATTGCTGGGATTACAGGCATGAGCCACCACGCCTGGCCCCCCACTGAAAATTTTGACCCTGGCTGCATCAGCCCACTTGCCCCCCAGCAGGCGGGTCCTCAAGTGTAGTAATGTCTCGGCCACCTGACAAGGGCTGGCCCAGCCTTCTTCAGCTGCATTTAATCCTTGCGACAATCCTTAGACCAGCCCTGTAGTCCAGGTTTTCCAGCACTATGACCTACTGGCTGTGTGACCTAAGGTCACTTCCTGGCCTCACCAAGTCTCTGTTGTCTTCCTCCCAGGCTGCATTTGGCATTTCAGTGGCTCCTACGATATGCCTTTTTGTTCTTTTTCTGTCTTCTTTGTGCAAAGCGTATCCATTAGTCAAAAATTGTTCTGTTCCTCTTGTAGACATTTTCTAAAATTGTACTGCAATCAACCTACAGCAAAGCACAGTTCAGTGGATTTTTAAATTCATTAAGATCTGTGTACCTTCATGGAATAGCTCCTAAATCAAAGTCTGGAATGTCTCTGTATTCATAAGGTTTGTTTTGGGGATTTTTTTTGTTTATTTTGTTTGTTTTTCTTTGTGCAGTACTGGGAATCAAACCCAGGACATTCATACTGACCTACATCCCCAGCCTGTCTTCTAATTTTTATTTTTTTAGACAGGGACTCACTGGAGCTGGAGATTTAACTCAGAAAGTTTTTACATTCTCCCTCCCATCCTGACATAACCACATGGATTGCTTTTATATGTTTTCAGGGTCTTACTAGGGGTGCAGGGTCTCACTATGTAGTTCAGATTAGCCTTAAACTCACTAGATAGCCCAGGCTGCCTTCAAAGGGGCGATCCTTGTGTCTCAGCATCCCAAGTGCTGGGACTACAGGCATCTGCCACCACACCAAACTGCTTTTATATGTTTTTGAACTCAGATAGGATCATGCCAGGCATGATGGTGCATGCCTTCAATCCCAGCACTCAGAAGCTGAGGTGGGAGGATTGCCACAAGTGTAATAAACAGCCAGCTGTGGCACACGTGCCACAGATTTGCTACCATTGACCTAGATACAGCACCAAAATGTGAGCAAGGGTCATTTCTGCAGAGTAGGATTATGGTCACTGCCAAATTCTCTTCCCTGAAAATGCCTACATAGTGAGGATTGCCTACATGGTGAACTCAAGGTCAGGCTGAACTGTATAGTCAGACCCTCAGAATAAAGTAAAAAAATAAATGGAATCATGTAGGATTTGCCACAGTTTATCTGTTCACTGATTGCTGGAGATTGTAGTTGTTAATGGTTTGTTGCCTTTTGATAAAGCTGTTATCATTTTTCTACAATTCTTTGTATTGCTTGTTTCTGAGATAGGGGCTCAGGGTGGTCTTAAACTCACTATGCAGCCCAGGCTAGCCTCAAACTTGGGGCAGTCTTCCTGCCTCAGCCTCCTAGATGCTGGGATTACAGACCCAGCTATTCATTCATACAGTTCTTATACATATAATCATTCTCTCAGATGGACACCTAGAAGTAAAACTGCTAAGTCATGGCTACATGTATTTTTAACTTTATTAGTAGCTGCTAAAGAGCTTCCGAGCATTAATGAGCCTTGTCATACCCAGTTTCAGCTTCATGCCAGCACTTGGATTAGCAGCCTTTTTTATCTTAAGTATTATGCTGGGTATATAATGACATTTTATTATAATTTTAAGTTTTACTTCTGATAAATAATAAGTAATTTTTCATACATATTGGCTTGGTGATGAACAGTTTGTTAAGTCTTTTTTTCCCCTTGTCTTCTTTTTCATTTTAAAAATTGGGTTGTTGGGCCGGAGGGTTAGCTCAGTGGTTCCGGCGCCTGCCTTGCAAGCGCAAGGTCCTGAGTTTAATCCCTGGAAACCACATACAGTGCCGGGCATGGTGGCTCACGCCTGTAATCCCAGCATTCGTAATCCCAGCACTCGGGAGGCAGAGGCAGGAGGATTGCTGAGTTCGAGGCTTGCCTGGGCTCCATAGTGAGCTCAGAGCCAGCCTGAACTACAAAGCAAGACCCTGTCTCAAAAAAAAAAAAAAAAAAAAAATTGGGTTGTTGGGCTGGAGATTTAGCTCAGTGGTTCCGGCGCCTGCCTCACAAGTGCAAGGTCCTGAGTTCAATCCCATTAACCACAAAGAATGCTGGGTGTGGTGACTCACGCCCACCAGCAATCAATACCACATACCACAGTGCTGGGCGTGGTGGCTCACGCCTGTAATCCCAGCACTTGGGAGGCAGAGACAGGAGGATTGCTGAGTTCGCGGTGGCTTGCCTGGGCTACGTGGTGGGCTCAGGGCCAGCCTGAACTACAAAGCGAGACCCTGTCTCAAAAAAAAAAAATTAGGTTGTTGAAATGTTTTCTCTTTTTGCTTTGTTAGTTTAATGGTGTAATTTGTTGAGTAATCCTCCCTGAGTACAATTTAGCTTTTAAAAAATAGGTTGGGGGGCCGGAGGGTTAGCTCAGTGGTTCCGGCGCCTGCCTCGCAAGCGCAAGGTCCTGAGTTCGATCCCCGGAAACCACATACAATGCTGGGCGTGGAGACTCACGCCCACCAGCAATCAACACCGCATACCACAATGCCGGACGTGGTGGCTAACGCCTGTAATCCCAGCACTCGGGAGGCAGAGACAAGAGGATTGCTGAGTTCACGGCGGCTTGCCTGGGCGCCATAGTGAGCTCAGGGCCAGCCTGAACTACAAAGCGAGACCCTGTCTCCAAAAAGAAAAAAAAAAAAAAAAAAAATAGGTTGGTAGCCCAGTGTGGTAGCACATGCCTGTAACCCCAGGATTCATCTTGCCCAGCTTCTGCTCAGGAGTGGGCAGCAGAGGCAAGCTTTGGCTGACTTCTGCCCTGGGAGAGGAAGGTTCTTAGCAGAGATACCTACCCACTACCCCCTTCTCTGGGCCCAACTATTTTCTAGTTTCCAGAGAAACAGGGAAGTGGCCTCAGCTCTGAGCAGAAGCCAAAGGACAGGATACAGGGAGGGCAGGGAAGCTGAGTCGGGATGTACAGGAATTCATCTTCCTGCACTAAGCAGCCCATGTTAAACAGTGACCTGTAAACATCTAAAAGGTCAGGAGTGTAGCTCAGTGGCACCCTGTCTGCCTAGCAAGCACAGTCCTGAGTTTGATTCTCCAGTACTGGAAAAAGAAAAGAAAGAAAGAAAAGGCAAGAGAGAAAGGAAGGAAAGAAGGAGGGAGAGAGGGAGGGAGGAAGGAAGGAAGGAAGAAAAGATCATAGCAGCCTTTGACCTGGTGGAAACAAAAGGGAAGGGGTCTGTTCCTCTTCTGGAAGGCTGGTCATCACAGGCCTTGAGAGAGAAGGCTGCAAGGTCCAGTGGACTCTGCATCCCTGGCCACTAGCCAGCTCTCTTGGGGCTACCTGGCAAGAGAGGCTGGTAGGACCGGGCTGTGCAGGGGCTCAGACTCACCCTGGCTCTCCCCCAGGGGGTCTCTGCAACCTGTGCGCAGACGGGGCCAACAAGGAGCACATCCTGCAGGGGGGTGGCATCCCGCTCATCACCAACTGCCTGTCCAGTCCCAACGAGGAGACTGTGCTGTCGGCCGTCACCACCCTCATGTACCTGAGCTCTCCAGGCACCGGCTCCCACCCTGAGCTCACCTCCTTGCCTGTGGTCCAGTGCATGCTGCGCTTCTCTCTCTCGGCCAACGCGAGGCTCCGGAACCTGGCCCACATCTTCCTGGAGGACTTCTGCTCCCCAACCCAGGTGGCTGAAGCCCGCAGCTGGGAGGCCCACTCTGCCCTGGGTATCCCCCTGCCGAGGACTGAGGCTCCCCAGCAGCCCTGATCTTAAGAGAACCCCAATGCCTCATCACCTTTACTCTGGAGACCAAGTCCTGGTGGGGTGTGGTCTGCCAAAGTGCTGCTGCTTAGCATGCCAGTTTTTGCGCTGGGATAAAAAGGCATGGGGGGACACTGGTTCCTGGGCCTGAGGCTTAGGAGAGTTCCCTGCACTTGAGATAATCACCCTTGTCTAAACTAATGGTGAGAGGCCCCAGCACTGTGAAAGAATAAAAAGCACCTTGACATACACCTGTAACGTTAGCACTCCAGGAGGCTGAGGCAGAAGAATCACAAATTTGAGCTCAGCCTGAGCAAGACCTTGTCTCAGCAAAAGGATCAGGGATGCAGCTCAGTGCAAAGCACCTTGGTTAAATCCGCAGTACTGGGGGGCAGGAAGGAAGCACCTTGACCCCCTGGAAGCTGGAAAAGTGTCACCTCCAGGGCTGAGGAGGGTGGAGCCCTCCCTGAGGTCTGCAGGCTGGGCACATGACCATAGGTGCCAATGTGGATAGCTGCTGCCCAGGATTCACTGCCCACACTGCCCTGCTATCTGCCAGGTATCACATAAGAGATTCCAAGAATTAGGCAGCCCAGTGACTGCTAATGTGGATACCAGACTTTAAGCCCAAGGCCCTGTATGTGATGATAAAGCAGAACAAAGGCAGGAGCACTTAGCTGGCTATCGTGGTGCAGGCTTGTGATCCCAGCACTTGGGAGGCTGAGGCAGAAGAATCTGTGTGAGTTTGCGGTTGGCCTCAGCTACACAGTGAGACCGTCTCAAAACAAACACAGAACCATAAAATGTGGAGCCATTGACCTCTCCCCTCTCCCCAAGCCTGGAAGCCTGGCCACCCTCCTGCTGTTGCAGTTGATGAGGGATACAGGGGAGATGCTCCAGGAGACTGGAAGAGATGCCAACGGGTGTGCAGCTGATATCAATGTACACATACATTGGGCAATGGAGAGGTACCTGATGGGAAATGAGAGTTCTGCCCTTCTTTAGGTCTCACCCCAGAGGTGGCCAAAAGGGGCATGCTAGAGGAACACTGTTCTGGTGGGCATAAAGTGGGCTTTTTTTCTGGAGCACTGGGCTAAAGAGAGAGAGAGCGCGCCTCCTCTGCAGCCCCTGTGCCAGCTGCCTCCTTTCCCAAATAAGGGGACTTAAAAAGACCAGAGAGCCCAAGGTTTTTTATTAAAAAGGTTTTGGCTTTCTCTGCCACTGTAATTCTGTGCTGCAGGACCATTGAGGGAGGTGGGCAGCTGGGCCTGTGCTCGCAGGTGGCCTAGCTCTGCAGGGACAGCCTCCTTTCAGCACTGTGCTGCAGTCTGTTCCTGCTCACTCTTGCTGCATGGCTCCTCGCTTGCTGTCTATGATGTCCCTCCAGCTGTCGCTCCAGGACAGCAGCCTTCTCTTTGTGGGGGGCAAGGCCAGGTGTCGATTGTGGCAGCAGGTGAATAAGATGTGCTCCCAGCACGGTGTCTGCTCCAGGCCTGGGGCAGGAAAGTGGTGGGTGTGTAAACTGGCGGTGCATAATCCCTCTCTAGTCAGGCAGGCTGGGTGAGTAAATCCTCACCTCTAATGGTGTCCTTGTCATCGATGAGGAGGTCCCCCAGGACCACGGTCTTGTCCCTTGTTAGGATAATGCGCTCCACAAACTGGGGCCCCAGGTGCCTCTCTACCCAGTGGTACTATATAGGAGACAGCACTATCAGTGGAGTCTGAGGACCCTGGGTCTGGGCAAGAGCAGGGGTGTGAGAGCTTGAATGTGACTTCCCCTCCCCCCAGGCTTCACTGTCTGTTTTTGTATGGTTAATCTTTAATGATTTAGAAAGCTAGGCAGGCATGCCAATCCACTCCAATAATTCCAGCACTTTGAGAGGCTGAGGCAGGAGAATCTCAGACTGGAAGCCAGGCCTGGATGACATTGCGAGACTATTTTAAAAAGGAAACTAGTTTTTTAAAAGGAGGTTAGGGGCCAGGGATTTAGCTCAGTGGTTCCAGTGTCTGCCTTGCAAACACAAGGTCCCGAGTTTGATCCCGGTACCACATACCACAATGAAGGGTGTGGTGACTCACGCTCACCAGCAATCAGTACCACACACTACAGTGCCAGGCATGCTGGCTCATGCCTGTCATCCCAGCACTCGGGAGGCAGAGGCAGGAGGATTGCTGAGTTCGAGGCTTGCATAGGATCCATAGTGAGCTCAGGGCCAGCCTGAGCTACAAAGCAAGACCCTGTCTCTTAAAAAAAAAAAAAAAGGTTAAATTTGCTCGGGTGGCCAGTACCTTCTCTCCCACGCAGTGGTCATACTTCAGCAGAGGGCTGGTGCAGATGAAGATCTCTGTACTGCAGGCACAGGTACCAGTAAGAGAAGGTGGTGCTGCCCCGCTCCCTTCCCATGCTGCCGGCCTTACCGTCCAACCCTCCCTACCAGCCCAACTTACTACTGCATATCGTTCATCTCCTGCATGGCCTCCAGGGCCCCCGGGATGGGGTCCAAGTCTAGGAAAAAGCCCGGAGCTTCATACACACTGGCCACTTTATCCTGCAAGACAGAGCTCTCGGTTTGCTTCTGCCTCCAGCAGATGGCGTCCGGGCCAGAATCAATAAACTGCTGGTCCGAACATCAGAAAGGATTTTGTTGGAGCAGTGGGGGAATGCTCCCAGACTTTCTTGTCCCAAGGTAAAATGTGGGTTCAGAAGTGGGTATTTGGCGTAGTGGCATATTCCTGCAATCCTGGCACTCTGGGAAGCTAAGGCAGGATAATCACGAATTCTAGCGCCGGGACAACTTGGTGAGAACCTGTCTCAGGATTTAAAAACAACAACAAACTAAGGGACCTGGGTTTAACGCCCAGTGCGGGGTCTTAGAGGTGTTTTGTGCGATTCAAATGGAATAGAGCCCCGCGGTTCCTGCCCACGGAGGGGCTCCCGTCTCTTACCGCCAGGTCGGGGCGCAGAGCGCGGTACTGCTCACAGGCGAGAAAGCCCCGACGCTGCTCCAGCGGGATGTACGGCTCCTCGGGGAAGCGACGGCGGAAGTCCCGCAGGAGGCCACCCTCGAAGTCGGCCAGCACGCCGTCCATGTCCACCAGCACGCGCACTGACCGTGATGCCATGACAACGAGGGTACCAAGGGTCTCGGGCTGCGGAGCGGGAGCCCTATGTAGGCGCGCGAAGTGGGGACCTTGAGCCTGGGACCTGCCACTTCCGGAGCCCCGTCGGTTGGGAGGGGCTCTACTAAATCTACTAAGGCTAGTTTGCATAGTGCCTCCCTCTTGTGGCGGCCTGTGGGCTTCTAAACTGCGCGTGCGCAAAGCCTTATAAGGCTATGGCGCGAAAGAAGGACATGCAGTGTCGGCTATGGTGGTTGTTTTTCTGATCTTCAGCTATTAAGGGGCTATCCTGTATCTATCAGCTGGCTCCCACTTTACAGCAACATACCCCTTCACCCCAGTTGTTACTAGAGGCAGAGGGTAATGTAAAATACCAGGGAGCGTCCTCTGAGGAGTCAGCTCCTGAAATCTGTGGGGCAGGCTCCACATCTTAAGAGTCCGACGCCCCGGTCCAAGGCCTCCGTGTGCACTGCCTTACCTGCTTGCTGAGGCTGGAGGGAGATAGGAACCAGAGTTTGTGCACCTTGAAGGAGGCGCCAGCCACCTCCTCTACCGGGGCTTCCTAGATAATGAACAGATCGGTAGATGACAGACAGTTGCATGAACCAGCGTTGTTCTGGGGCACCGGCGCACCGGCTAGAAGTCTGAGTCCACCCGGAAAGTCTTATTTCCATCCGGCTCCAGAACCAAAACTCCTTTCTCTGAAAGCCACACAGGATCACAAGCTCCTTCCTGTTCCCAGAAAATAGTGAACGTTTTGAAATTTTGCTGACTGCACATTTTCAGACTACATCCAAATACATTTACCTACAGAATATCATGCCTTTTTTTTTTTTTTGAGACAGGGTCTCGCTTTGTAGTTCAGGCTGGCCCTCAGCACACTATGTAGCCCAGGCAAGACTCGAACTCGGCAATCCTCCTGTCTCTGCCTCCCGAGTGCTGGGATGACAGGCATGAGTCACCACGCCTGGCACTGTAGTATGTGGTATTGATGGCTGGTGGGCGTGAGTCACCATGCCCAGCATTGTATGTGGTTACTGGGATCTAACTCAGGACCTTGCGCTTGCAAGGCAGGCACCGGAACCACTGAGCTAAATCTCCAGCCCTCATGATTTTTTTTTATAATGATATATTTGAGTAAGTGACTCATCTTGCCGCTTCTCCATCTGGCCCCACTACTTCCAAACCCATGTTAGCAGAAGTGTAACCAGCAGTGCAAAACAAAACCTTACATTAAATTTTTATTTTCTTTCGGAGATGAGCAACTTCTCCAAAGTTCCTCCTGCTGAAGCACATACTCAACCTCTTCCTCTCTGCAACAAGGGCATGGAGGGATGAGAGCACGGGAGCAGGCGAGTGAAAGCAAAGAGGTACAGATTTTATCCACACGGGCAGAGGCAGACTGACAGCAAGTAAGAGGCCGCCAGCCCTGAACAAAGAAAATGCGGGAAGCATATAGGGGACTAGAAGAGAGGACTGACAAAATTGTCATATGTAGGGATCTGAGCAAATATTTGTGCTCGGGTCCTGGCCATGGTCAAGGGGGTGGTGTGGGGGTATTTTCAGGTGACTGACATTGAGAAGACGCTGCACTTCATAGTTGTCTCCATATGGGAACATTCTACCCTGTGTCCTGTGTTCTGTCTGCTGAGATAGCATGGCTTTTGTAGGGCAGAGACAGCACCTGCCTTGGCTCCCTGTTTTGTTGTGGTTTTTTGTATCTTATCAAACTGTACCTTGGAATTAAAGAGCATATTCCTTAAGCACTTCACAACCAGGTCACATATGATACTCTCCTACCAACCCCACCCCCAAAATGACCGACTTGCAAAATGACTTCAGGCAGATACTTGCCTCAAGAGGCAGAACCCTGGTTTCCTTTTCACAAGCCAGAAGATGAGGGTTAGCGATTTAGCTCAATGGTTCTGGCATCTGCCTTGGAAGCACAAGGTCCCCCGTTGCACACACCACAGTGCTGGGCATGGTGACTCATACCTGTAATCCCAGCACTTGGGAGGCAGAGGCAGGAGGATTGCTGAGTTCGAGGCTTGCCTGGGCTACTAGTGAGCTTAGGGCCAGCCTGAACCAGAAAGCAAGAAAGAAAAAGAAAGGGGAAGTGAATTAAAGGTAACTGGAAGTGACAGATTGTAGAGAACTACATGCATTACCTAAGTGCTCCCCACCTGTTTCTGAAGCACCTTACAGACCTGTACATGCTAAAATGGGGCCCTCTGTCTCCTTGGAAGCTAGCTTTGAAAAAACCCTTTTTCCTTTTCCCCCAAAATAGCATGGTCTCCATCTATTTGTTTAGTGGCCCACAAATGAACACGAATTTAGGAACTTGAGTGGCCAGGAAAAGAAACATCAGTAGGGGGAGCCTGACACCTTATCCTAAGGTGAGCCACTTGCAGAATGTGCAAGATATGAGCATAAGCTATAAATACTAAACCTCCAACTGTTTTTGTTTTGTTTTTCCTCTGTTACTAGGAAACTGAAGTCACACAAACTGAGTCAAAAGTCCAAATGCCAATGAAGTTTCCTTTTGGGTAGCACTTTTTTTTTTTTTTTAATACTGGAGATTGAACCCAGGGCCTTTGTACATCCCTAGACTTTTCTGAGACAGTCTCACTACATTATCCAGGCCATGCTCAAATTTGCCATCTTCCAGCCTCAGCTTCCCATGTGCTGGGATTACAAGCATGCAGCACCATACCCAGCCACCTTTAGGGTCACTTTTATTAGGCATCAAAATTACTACTATCACTTTAAAATCATATAGCTTCACTTTTCAGACCCAGTTTCCTAAATCCAGAAACTGAACATCCAATACCAACACATCTTCCAGTTTCCTAGATAGTACCAAAGTAACTCGTTGAACTGTCCCCTTCCCTAGAATAACTTTCATTTTAATAAAGTCCTTTTATATCTTCATAGAATTAAAATTAAAGGCAGACATGGTAGTACACATATGTAATCCCAGCACTCAAGAGGCTGAGGCAGGAGAATTGGTGTGAGATCAAGGCCACCCAGCACTATGTAATGAGACCCTGTCTCAAAAAATTAAAGCCAACTATCAAGCTATGACATAGAACAAGGACATTCCTTTTCTGGAGGCTTATTCTTTTTTCTTTTTTTTAGACAGGGTCTCACTTTGTAGTTCAGGCTGGCCCTGAGCTCACTATGGAGCCCAGGCAAGCCTCAAACTCCGCAATCCTCCTGCCTCTGCCTCCCAAGTGTTGGGATGACAGGTGTGAGCCACCACACCCAGCACTGTGGTATGTGGTATTGATTGCTGGTGGGAGTGAGTCACCACACCCAGCATTGTATAGGGTTAATGGGGACTGAACTCAAGATCTTGCGCTGGAACCACTGAGCTAAATCTCCAGCCCCTGGAGCCTCACTCTAACAGGCTGAAAAGACAAGATTTTTTGGTAGAAACCCTAACACAACCCAGTAAAGCTTATGTCGCTCTTCTAGTACTTTATAGGGAAGAAATTGTAGCACAGCTGATTGGTTCATTGGTTCAGTGTTTTACAAATGCTTTATGAACACAGTAAGGGAAGGACCACTTAAAAACCTATAACCTAGTAATCCTTTATTCTTCCAAGTTATACCTAAAAGCCAGGGTTTAATGTGACACTGATATTTGACATGCCATGCTGATGGACATTCTCCTGTCACTTGAGATTCAGATTTCCACACTTTTTTGAGACAGGAAGTTCAGGGTGTCCTCAAACTCAGTGATCCTCCTGCCTCAGCCTCCCAAGTGCTGGGATTACAGGCATGGGCAATTAGGTCCAGTTAACACCCTCTACTTACTTGGATGTCTTTTCCCTGCCTTTGTAGCCTTCCTTTTTTTTTTTTTTTTTGAGACAGGGTCTCACTTTGTAGTTCAGGCTGGCCCTGAGCTCACTATGTAGCCCAGGCAAGCCTGGAACTCAGCAATCCTCCTGTCTCTGCCTCCCGAGTGCTGGGATGACAGGCATGAGCCACCACGCCCAGCATTGTGGTTTGTGGTATTGATTGCTGGTGGGCGTGAGTCACCATGCCCAGCATTCTATGTGGTCACCGGGATCAAACTCAGGACCCTGCACTTGCGAGTCAGGCGCCAGAACCACTGAGCTAAATCTCCGGCTCATGTAGCCTTCCTTTTTGAATACCTAAATTGTGTACCTCCCAGGAATACAGATAAACTCATTTTTGGTGCTGGGGGAACCTAGAGTTTCCCACATGCTAAACACACGTTCTACTACTGAGCTACACTCCCAGCCCAAGGCTGAAACTCATAAATATGGCTGTCTAGCATAAAGGGTAGGTGTAGTAGAATCTTTCTGCAGAAAACCCTACTTACTTATTTTAAATGATTTATCCAGGGAGGGACTAATAGTAACAAAGAAAAGAACCAGAGGGAGAACACTGAAATGATGTCAAAAAGATGACACAGGACACAGCATTTCAAAATGTGGATATTGTTTACTTGAAGCAACAGTCCAGGGTTGTGAAGTACAACACACATTTTAAGGATGACTTGTTTCATGATCAAGCACCAGCATCATGCACACAGCATCAAGTTACTGAGTAAGAACAGCGCCCCTGCGGGGTTGGCTCCTGCACAGCCCACCTCTGTATGGCCACCTTTACTTCGCACCCTTTCACCGCCGGCAGATGAGGAGACATCCAAGCCTCTCTGAACCAGGGCAGCAGGCTCTGCTATCAGCCAGCCCACCTCTAAGGTGACAAAGGCAGTTTCTTTGCTTTGCAGGCAGGAAGTGTGAGACGTGGCCTCTTTGAGGTTCCACCTGGAACAGGAGCACTGAGCAAAGGGACAGGGTAACAGCAAGAAGCACGCTGCACAGATAGCCTGCTGCTGGGGCTGCCAGGATGGTGCCTGTGGACTGCTGACATCGGGCCAATCACTCACAGGAAACTTCAGTCTAACACATCGGGAACCAGTCATTTGTTCTTAAAATCATAGTACTAAGTGTCACAAAGCCTTCCCTCCAATCTACTACTAGAAAAACACTCATGCCATGGCCCACGGACCCAAGAGTCAGAGAGAGAAAGAGAGAGACAGTGAAACCTGTTTTTCAAAAAGGAGAGAGGGGGGGAAAAAAAGACAGCAGTACATAAAGTGCTTCTTTTTTAATGAAACAAATCCAAAAGATGTACAGTCAGGCTCAAGTTGTGCAGTTCACAAGCATGGAGAAAACAAACAAAATGACAGAGTTCAGGACAGAGAGTTAACCCAAGACCAGGCTGGACTTGCCTCCAGGGGGGTTTCTTCTGGATGGCACAGGCGCTGGGGCCACGGGGCTGGGCACGGGCGCAGCAGGCACAGGCTTCTCTTCACTCTGCCCAAGGTTGGCTTGCAAGTCTGTGCCCACATTTTCTAGATAGAGATCAGAAAAAAAATGAAGCTAATAACCACTTCTAGTTAAAACTAAGAGGATGTTTTTTCTCTTTTTTGTTTGAGGATGGCTAGAAACACCTAATAACATAGAGAAGGATTGAGTAACCACCAATAATGTTCTCACAACTTCGAATTGACCACTATTAATGTGTTCAGTATATCTGTATCCCTTTCAGATTACACAAATACGAGCTAGACATGGTAGCATACACTTATAAACGCTAACATTTAGATGGCTGAGGCAGGAGCACCACCATGAGTTTGAGGCCAGCCTGGGTCACATGGGGAGACCCTGATTCGAATGAACAAACAAAAACAAAACAAAAAAATTTCATATACGTTCATGTTGGACACCAATGACAGTTCTAATTTCTTAAAAAATTAGTTTATCGGGCCGGAGGGTTAGCTCAGTGGTTCCGGTGCCTGCCTCGCAAGCGTAAGGACCTGAGTTCGATCCCCGGTTACCACATATAATGCTGGGCGTGGT
>PVIC010025739.1:0-25047 GCA_004025085.1 Thryonomys swinderianus
CACACCCACCAACAATCAACACCGCATACCACAATGCCGGACGTGGTGGCTCACGCCTGTCATCCCAGCACTCGGGAGGCAGGGACAGGAGGATTGCTGAGTTCGAGGCTTGCTTGGGCTACACAGTGAGCTCAGGGCCAGCCTGAACTACAAAGCGAGACCCTGTCTCCAAAAAGCAAAAAAAAAAAAAAAAAAAAAAAAAAAAAAAAAAGATTGATCAGCCTCCAATAAACTCCTTTATGGAAAGCAAAGCAAAAACAGTACAATTTAGATCAACATAACAAAATCCAATAATAGGGGCCAGGGATGTAGCTCAGTGACACCATGCCTAACTTGGCGAGCACAAGATCATGAGTTTGACCTCCAGTTTGGAGTGGGAATCCAGTAAATTTTTGATTTTTCTCCTACTGACTATTTACATTAATAACATCAGATACCAGTTTTATTTGTTATTTCTTCTTTTGCTCTGAAGAGTACAGGCCCAGTCTGGTGGTGCTTGTAGGAAGGAGGGGACAGTAAGTAGTTCAACATGGTATTACTTAGGGTTTTTTCAGGCCTGAAGAAATCTGTACCCTCTTTTTATCTTTATAGATATATCCATTTGCAATGAAGAAAGGAATCAAGGAGTGTGATTTTCACAGCCATAAATGGTCACAGTGAACTCAGTAGAAAAGTTGTACTCAGCAGACAGCCAGGCCTGGTGGTGCATACCTATCATCCCAGCACTCAGGAGATGTAGACAGGAGGATCGCCTAGGGTTTGAGGCCAGTCTGGACTACGTAGCAAGGCCCTCTTTCAAAAAACCGAAACAAAAACAGCCCACTCAACTCAGTTAGTAATCAGCATCACAGGAAATCAGCCAAGACCCCCATGCACATGTATACAAGTATGTATGTGGAATCACCCAGAATATGAACACAAGGAAAAAGACTGATGGAAAAAAGACAGCCTGTTCCAAATATGGGCTTAACTTTATTTAAAGCAGATGATAACATCCCCCAAAGGTTGAAAGGAGTAATTTGCACATGAAATGTGTGTGTGTGTACACAATACAATACAGGATCCAGAGCTCAGCAGGAGTGAACATTTGCTACTTTAGAGCAAACAGTGCAGACAGTGGAAGCTGGAGCACAATTGCTTCATTATAATGATAAAACTGTTGACGCACGAACAGCTCAAAGTACAGACCAAGTGCACCAACTACTCAAGAGGCAGGAGGATCGCAGGAGGCTGAGGTAGGAGGAGGACTTTGAGTTTGAGGCCAGCTTGGACAACACACACTCTATTGTGGGAAGCGGCCTAGTCTAAGCGTCCCTGTAGGCCTGGAGATCTGCACTGGGTGCTGCATCAACTAGCAGTTGAGAGGTCTGCACTAATTCAAACAGTGCTGCCCAGCTCCCAAGATAAGACCTGCAACTTTTGGAGTTGCTACAGTGGGATGCCTGACTGGGAAAGTAAACTACCTCTGACTTGGCCCCTGACCACGTTCCTCAAGTTGGCAACATGTTGTTTTCCTTCCTGTTTCTATGTAGGTTATGACTGAATTCTGTAGAGTTAATTAACAGTATGATGGATATACTTACTCTTCTTAAAGTTAAGCATTAATAAATAGTGTAAGAAAGTTAGAGATAGGAAAAAGATTTCAGAGAATTGTAGTTAAGACTTAAAGAACTGATTCCAGATAGCATGTTTATAGTTGACATGTGCACTGATTTTTCCGGATGCTTTGTTCCTGTTTTTCCTCACCTATAATATAATATGTAACCATTTTCGAGGCCATGTTGGCCTTTTGGAACAATATAAATATAACCTGCTCAATAAAAGGGTGCCGGCTCAGTATTAACTGAGAGGACCTCCCGAGCCCATCTGTTCTGTCTTTTCTCTTCTTAATCCACGCCCCTCGACTTCGCGACCCCGCTGATCTGTCCAGCAGCCTGGACACCCTATCTCAATACAGGAACAAAGACCACTAAATATATAACTTGATTTTTAAAAAACAGATATGCCATTTTTCTTAAGTTCCCTAACTCTCTGGACAAAGGAAAGTGTTAGGAAAAGGGAAAAGAAACAGGTCTGAGCTACTGGACAGGTTTATTTTGGAACAAACCTGAGAGGGACCACTCTGGCACTAGAAAGCAGACCCACTAACTCTCATACAGGCTATAAGGTCTTTTATAGGGTCCTAAGGATAAAAAGGGGGGCTAATTCCCAGCCCCACAATGCGACTTTTGAGGGGGAGTGCTCAGAACAAAGGAGTTGAGGATGTACAGGGAGGTGCCATTTGCCAAGAGCAGGAATGAATGATGGAGCTGTGGATTGTAACTGTGATCACTGGGCCTTATCAAGCCATGATCATACATTCCTACCATGTGTACAGGTGTGGGGAAGGGGCTAACATGATTTCCGTTGAGCTCAGAATGGGGGTGGGTGGATTCATTCAGAAAGGATTCTGGGTTCTGAAGTTACTCAAATAAGACTTTGCCAAAGGAAATGTGCTTCGACCACTGTGCAGTGACATTTGAGAGAATCCCAGAGTAAAGGCACCTCCTCCGCCTGCTCCTGGGAGAAACACCTCTGGGCAAGGCAGTACCACCCTGGGTGCTGAAATCCTAAAGCTAGACTACCTGGTTCCAATGCCAGCCTTTCCACTGAGTGACCATGTGACCTTTGGTTATTTATTTAGGGTATATCAGTTTTCATGTTTATAAAACAGGGACAGTGATTGTGTTGATCACACAGACATAAAGCTCTTATAAAGTGGACAAGGTAAATACTCAATAAGTACTGACCGTTATTTTCAGGCCAAAAATATTTTACATGTATGTATGTGTATCTTTAGGAAAGACCAAGATACATGGTTCCATTTTGGGGAGAGAAGTGGATAATTTGATATTATAACTGTCATCTGATCTGGAGAATCATTTAAAAGTAAAATCGGTCACGTCATATATTCCTAGTAGAAATCCAGAAGGAGGATTAGAAAAATTTTAAGAGCGAAAACTTGAATTGGTGGAATTTAGTAAAGGGATTTTAAAAACACTACTATACTTCAGGCTACATTAACTTTATAAAGTTAAACAATGGAAACTAAGATTATTTGTCTGTTAAGGCTGGAAGCAGGGTATACTCAAAATTACAACATATCCAAAGAGAAAGAATGTTGAGAAACAATGTAGCATTTCTATGGCAGGGTAACTGCCCCCATGGCTGTAGGAACTTGTTCGGAGTTCAGCCATGAAGACCTCCGGAATAAGAAACCGAGTTTTCCAAATGAGCACAAGGACTCTAGCAGTTTTCTAACTCCAGCCTGTGTCAAAGATTTAGGAAACCTATAACCCTCCACTAAGCTATTAGTAATGTGAGTTAGGGAATAAAAATGTATTAAGCACTTATTATATACCAGGCTTTGTACCAAAAATAATAGCTTCAGTCCACTTAATACCAAAAGGTTGCCCAGTCTCTGCTCCCTACTTTTCTTTTTTTTTTTTTTTTTTTTTCTTTTTGAGACAGGGTCTCGCTTTGTAGTTCAGGCTGACTCTGAGCTCACTATGTAGTCCAGGCAAGCCTCGAACTCAGCAATCCTCCTGTCTCTGCCTCCCGAGTGCTGGGATTACAGGCGTGAGCCACCACGCCCGGCCCCCCTACTTTTCTTGCTAAAACCAAATTCCTTGCCAACAGGTAGGAGTTAAAGTGCAAACAAATAAAAAACTAAAGTTTCACCCTGGAGGTGGCTAAGAAAAGAGGATCAAAGGATTAAGGGTGTAGCTCAGTGGCTCTGGGTTAGATTCCTCAGGGAACTGAAAGACACAGACTATTACTCCAGACTCCCCAGACCCCAACCCTGAGGGAGACCTGACACTTCCACAGCAAAGTTACACAATGTTGGGGGCTTTGTTTTCCATTAAAAAGCAACACTCCAGAAAAGCAGATTCGCAGATTTCTAGTCTCATACAAACTACTTCTAAAAACTACTAACTACTTTTAAAAGGGATAGAGAAGGATTTCGATTGGCTTTAACTCCTCAAACACATCTTCAGAAAACTTGGTGAAGACACTCTTCTAGTGGTTTTCTTGCTTTATTCAATTCCTTTAGCTTTCAGCTCTTCCTTAACACGTTTCAGGTAATCAGGATCAGGGTAGCCATAACTGCAGAAGGAAAAATCCCTTTAGTTCCATGACAAATGGTACTTTAAGATCTGTACAACAGACATCTGGCATATGAGGATGTACTATCTGGCCTTGCAAACACACACAGTCACCCTGACAGCGTTGACACACATTCCCTCTGAGGTGTGCAGATGTGAATCATTCTGCTGGTAAGGGAGCCTACCTGTCTAGTCAGCACCTATCTTTCAACCAGGCTTTTAAAACTTTTAGTTTCTTTTAAGTGGGAACTCTCATAGAGGTATAGTGACTTACTGTGTTTTATACAGGAGGCACCATGATAAAGGCTAGTAGAATTTTAAAATTTGAACATTTGAAAAGGTTGTGATGTACTTCTTTTTGAACACCAGGGGTCTAAATTAGTCTGACTTTCAACATAACAATCAGCGTTCCTGTAATGCAGACTCCACCATTATTAGTCTCTTAGAAGTAAGATTTTTTTTTTTCTGCTGGGGATTTAGCTCAAGTGATGCCATGCCTACCTTGGAAGCACAAGGACCCAAGTTCAATCCCTAGTATCGCAAAAAAAAAAAGAAGAAGAAGAAGTAAGATTTTTCTAACATGTTTCTGGGCAAGTGAGTTCAGATACTTTGTGGATTGGTGGGGAGAGAGGAGATAAAGAAAGATGACATTAAAAGGAAGTAAAGTAAATACCATTCTTAGCATTTGTCCTTCAGATAGACAGGGAAATCTAAATTAAATCGACAAGATACCACTCATCTTGAATTCTGAAACTCCTCTCTATGACATAAGACTGAATGACTGCATAATAGTTTGTGGTTGGCAGGTAGAGGGTTATAGGGATCACTATTTCCATCTTTGAAGTTACGCCAGGTTAGTATCTTTCAAAATATTTTACTGACCTAACACATCTGTTATAAACTCTCATATCCACATTGGCAAATTGCCACATATCACAATTCCTAAGCTTTATCAACCATTGTGATTCAAGGCTCACCATGACGGTCCTCCAAACTGGGATGTTTTGTGGTGGATGTCGTTCCATGTAATGACATCAGGTACACCTAATGTTTGAGAGTATCCCACTGTGAAAATTAGCTTTCGATCAAAGGCTATTTGAAGCAGTTTCAAAACCTCCTTTCCTTCCTTATTGTCAGGTAAGTATGCAATTCGATGTATTCCCTGATAGGGCTTTCCTGGATTTGGATGCTCCTCCTGTATGAAGACAGAAAAACTGTAAAAATACCTCCTTGTCTAAATTTTTATTATATGTAATCTCTTAAAAGATACTTAAGTCCACAAATTTGTGTTTTTGATATAGGTCAGAAACCTGATTTTAAGGTAAAAGAACAGATTGCAAGAATTCAAAGAATGTTTTTAGGCAAGCATGTTAGATCACTCATCTAAAAAGAACTGGTGTGGCTAATACCTCTCACCTGGAAAAGAGGCCATTGTCTTTTGATGGGTGAGCCATCCTTTTCTTGTCAGAGACCAAGACAGATTCCTACGGATTAACAAATTTCACAGACTTCCACCACCAAAAGCATGTACATATTCTCAGGGCCAACTGTAGTGTACTTCTCTCTCTTGAGGTCCTGAATGTCTGTGTGTACTTTGATAGCTCTAATTAATCCTTTTATGCTTCTTAAAAATAAATATTTTAGGGGCTGGAGATTTAGCTCAGTGGTTCTGGTGCCTGCCTAGCAAGCTCAAGGTCCCTGGTTTGATCCCCTGTAACCACATACCACAGTGCCAAGTGTGGTGACTCATGGCCATCAGCAATCAGTACCACATACCTCAATGCTGGGTGTGGTAGCTCATGCCTGTAATTTCAGCACTCGGGAAGCAGAGGAAAGAGGATTGCTGAGTTCAAGTTTGCTTGGACTACATAGTGAGCTCAGAGCCAGTCTGAACTACAAAGCAAGACCCTGTCTCAAAAAAAAAATTAGAGAAAACATGGATAGAGATTATGTGTTAGGATGGAGGAAGTCAGGGAGGTAGATGGTATTCCCATAGTGAGTTTGAGCAAAGATGAGAAGTCTAAACTATTAGGAACATGAGTAAAATGTTTATTTTCCTCATAAATACTTATAAAACATGAGCTTATTATGTAGCCCAGGCAAGCCTCGAACTCAGCAATCTTCCTGCCTCTGGCTCCATAGTGCTGGGATTATAGATGTGAGCCACCACGGCCAGTGGTACTGATTGCTGGTGGGCATGAGTCACCACACCCGCTATTGCTGTATGTGATTACCGGGGATCGAACTCAGGACCTTGTGCCTGCTAGCTAGGCAGATGCCAGAACCACTGAGCTAAATCTCCGGCCCATTTACTGAAGAAACTGACATGACAGGCTGGATAAATAGCTCAGTGGTAGAGCCCCTGCTTGCTATGGGTAAGATGCTGCATTTCATCTCTAGTACCACCCAGAAAAAAAAAAAAGATATGAAAATATCTAAATTATAAGCAGACGATGTGACTTTTATTATTTCACTCTCTTGCATATGACCATGGGATAATTCCCAAGGAAATGTACTGTTTACTACATAGCAGAACAGCCCCTTCTGTTCTGGTGAACCTAGCACAATAGGAAGAAAGACAGGCACACCAGAAATACTTACTGTTTGAACACCTGCTTTCAGGCAATAATCAATCTGAATAGTGCCACAGGAATTGTAACCAGGAAGCGACCATTTCTTGAAGGTCCAATTCATGGTTCCCTCTGGCTGATTCCCCCTCTGCACACCATAGGAGGTCTGACATAGAGGACAGACCGGCTTATATGACAGAGATTTCTTGATACAATGGCTACAGAATTCGTGCTTGCACTTTGGGAGGACCTGCTTGTTACTAATGGTGTCCATGCAGATGCTACATATGTCTGCTTCCATCTTGTGTGTTTCTGAGCTCACAGAACTTGCAGAGCCCTTGAGTGGCAGGGAAGCTGCTTTTGAGTCATTACTATTAAGGCTCATAAGGGTTTCACTACCATTATGCAGTTTCTCTGCAGGTGACGGCAACAGTCCTCCCCTTTGCAGGATAAACTGCTTGGCTTGTGCAAGGTGATTTGGCAAACCAGTCAAAGTTATCGACGCTTGATCCAGCACAAAATGTACATTTGGATGCTTTTTTCTGAAATCATCGGCAAATTTGGTCCCGTGCAAGTGTTTTCTCTCTTTGCCCAAATCTTTCAGTAGAAGGACTTCTGTCATCAGGAGACACCAGACATGTTGCAGGGCATCAATGAAGCTTGCGTAAGCATGCACGGACAGATCTAAATCCTTGTCCATTGAATCAAATTGAATGCAGGTTTTTTGATTTTTCTCCCAAACCTTGCAGTGAGTCCTGTACTTCTGCTTTATTTCTGCTATCTCCTGGAGTAATTCAGCTTCTAAAAGCTTATAGCGAGCAGTGTCCAGCTCGACTGGACTGGTCATGGAATGAGGAACCGAGACTTTCATGGGTGGCTGGACCAAACCTTCAGCCATTTTTTGTTTGGCAGCTGTGATGTCCTCTAGGGGTCCGAGGAGAATAAGCCCATTTCTGCACTCCTTTACGAGGAGCTCTGGAAAACAACGGCTCAGTTGGTGTTTGACTTCACTGGCCTGCTTACCGTCAGCTACAGGGACCCACTCTTGCTTCAGAGATTCTATTTTCTTCTGAAACTCACTGACAAAAGACTCTCGAGCTGCCTGTAGGTCACCCAGCTGACTGCAGGCAAAGTCTAAATAGACCATATTGGGAGAACTGGGTTGAGTTTTAATGTTTACATCAAATTTCTTCTCGATTGAATTTATTTTATCAGAACAGGCATATTTGAAGTATTCGAAGAAAGACGAGGGAACTTGAAAAGGGCTTTCCTTTTCTTCTGACCTTACTTTGGATTCAGAAGGAGAAAATCTGCTCTCCCAGTCATGCTGATGAGGGGGCTTCCTCTCGGTAGCAGAAAGAACAGACTCCTGTTTCTGCTCATTTCCCAGGAGCTGCGCACTCAAGAAGTGGTATATTTTTTCAATTTCTTTGAAGTCACCACACACTGTTTCAATTCCATCCTGACCCTCCATCTTTTTGATACCGGGGCAGATAGTGGCTACCTGAGACCTCTGCTCTTTGGAGAACAGGTCACAGTTCAGGTCTGCTGTTACAGTGAGGAAGATCTGAAATTTAAAAGGAACAGGAACAAATTAAAACTCTGATATTCAACCTAACAGTCTCCTCTTCAGTGGAAAGCCTAGAGACTATAGAAACAGATGTACATCTTTCCTTAGTGTTTCAGCAAGGGGGAAGATCTTGTTCAATCAGTGCATCTTTGAACAGAATTGAGGCTCCAGAAAAACAACCCTGGTAATGTTTCAACACGGGTAATCAGCATGGAGGGGCTCAGCACTGAAAGCGGTGCTCAGCATGTCCTCTCTAAGGTGTTCCCTTACAGTGCTCCTGAATGGCGTTTCCTTGTAGCATAGCACAGCTCTCTCTCTTGCTTCTCTGTTCCTTCAGTTTATATATTCCCTTTTTGAACAAAAGTGGCTCTCTGCTAGGAGCTTTTCCTGATTCACACCTGGGTTCTGGGGAGGGGGACCAGCCCTTCCCAGAAGTTGGGATGTGACCGTTTGCCATTTGGTTCCACAAGGAGGGGTCTGTTTTGTTTGAACAAATGGCTTGCATTTACCACATTCTGAGAGCAAATGGTGTATTTAGCCCATTCAAAGACACCTGGTTCTTGCAGGCTAACATTCTCCCCAAGCTTGTACAAAGCCGCAAGCTCTTTTAACATTATAAGTAACCCTTACACTTAGCAAGGGCTATCTTGTTCAGATCCTCTGAGAGGACACAGTGTGCTACAGAAAAGGGGTCTCAGTCCTGTCTGTATATTAGATTCACTTGTAAAGTTAAAAAAGAAAAACATATGTTTTAGGGTGATCACTGTCTGTGTGACCTGGGAGGGGTAAAGGCACTTCTGTTCTCTGGCCAAGTTGCTCTAATCCTCACAAAAGTGCTTATGAGCTTGGAAGGGAACCATAAATCTGAGGATCTTTTCCTTCCACTACTGTTTTTTCTCATTTACTCTTCCTCTTTAACAAAACAAAACAAAAAGCTAAACACTTGACTTTGTGCAAAGTATCTAGGCTGTTTTAAACACCAGTCTTGAACTCTTTTTTGTTTTTTTTTGAGACAGGGTCTTGCTTTGTAGTTCAGGCTGGCCCTGAGCTCACTGTGTAGCCCAGGCAAGATTCAAACTCCGCAATCTTCCTGCCTCTGCCACTACGGTTGGCACTGTGGTATGTGGTTATGGGGACTGAACCTGGGACCTTGCGCTTGCAAGCTTGACCTGGAACCACTGAGCTAAATCTCCAGCCTCTTAAATACCAGTCTTTAGAAGCTCACTCACAACACATCACAGTAGGATAAAAAGGACGGAGGCCAGTGGAATGTAGTATAAAAGCAAACTGTCTATTGTTTCCACTTCCTTTGAGTTTTTTGCACATACTCTTTTCTTCGTACGGAATATTCTTCCTCCAGATATTCAAACTATTTCCTGAACCCAGCCTCTTCTCACACCTGTGGTGACCACCTGGAGTCCAGGCCACTACCATCTTCTCCGTGGCCCCTGAAGCCTCTCCCAGCTGGGCTCTGGGATAAGTGAGCTTCTACTCAGCAGCTGGAAAACGTAAACCACATGGCTCCATTCACCTGCCTCAGAAACATCTGATGAACTTCCCAGTGTTTCAGTCAAAACCAGAAGCCTTTACCTTCATCCTCTCAGAGATCTGTACTGCTCCAAGTTCCTAGCACTGTCTCCCCGCCTCCCTGCACCCTGGCTTCCTTGAAGCTTCTGGGGCTCAGGATGGACACTCCCGTGCCTATACAAGTGTGCCTCCTTGGCCTAGAGTGTTCTTCCCTCAGAAACTCACTCAGGTATCTCCCTTCTTCCTTCATGTCTCTGTTCAGATGACATCTCACTGGACAAGTTCTTTATAGCCTATTTCTGTTACTATCTATCATTTATCTTTCCTTATTATTCTTCGTGGCTGCAGAGTTTCCCCAGGCCTAGCTGTGTCCCGGCCCCATCACAGTGCCTGGCATACAGTGGGCAGTTGAGAACTACTTGTTGAATGACCCTCTCTGCGTGTCTGCTTCCTTCCTTCCCATCACTCAAGTCTCAGGTCGAATGTCAGTTCTGCAGAGAAGTTGGCTCTGACTTTTGAACATTTTTCTTCCCTTTTCTCTGAGGTAACACCCTATTTCATTCTCCTCTTAGCTGCAGTGGTTTTATTTTTCATTTGCTTGCTTCTCTGTGTCCCTCTCCAGCCCAGGAGCAAACTGCAAGAGCGCGAGGACTTTGCTCTGCACACAACTGATTAAACCAGCGAGTGGCTCTGGGCGTGTAGCCAGGCTGGGCTGCAGGGCTGAGATGGCAGAGCTGTGGTGCCTGCAGAGGAAGCCGCTTCTAACACCACTCACCTTTTGGACACTGGGGCCCGGGGCACTGGGGATCGATCCTTCACTGCAATGCTTTGCATCAGATTGGGCCTGGGTGAATGAAGAAATGCCGGGTTCCGGGTTCTTCTTTATTGGACTCTCAGTGGTTTGCAGGAAAATTGTCACAAGTTTGCCGTCGACCTCAATGTGGTGCTCTCTTTTTTTCAACACTCGCTCCTTAGCTTCAGGGGAGACACCAAACACATTCACACGAAAATGGGAGAAGTTTTTGAGTTGGCCTTCGATATCTCTGTGGATTGGTTCCCACAACCCCCAAGGGCACCAAATGCACGGGGTTTTCAATCCTTTATATAAGAATGGCGTCTGATTTGCATATAACCTGTGGTAAATGCTGGAAGGCAGAGGGAGTCTGCTGGGCTCTGGGCCTGTTCTTGTCCCCATGGTCACTGCCACTCTCTGGGGCGCCGTCCCTCAGCTTGAACTCGGCTCCAAGCAAACCCCAGCGCGGGTCTCCGAGCACCCCCCCCCCCACCCGCCGCCCAGTCCACGCCTCACCTGCCCTTTCAGCGAACTCCACCAGGAAAGTGTCCGAAGCCTTACGGTCCAGGGGGTGCACTTTGCACTCCCCGCCGCCCGAGTCCCGGCTCTGGAAGTAGCGCTCCAGTTTCCAGTGAAGCCGGGGCGCGCGCTCGGACACCCGCACGAAGAGCGGGGACGGCGAGCGCGCGGGCTCCATGGCTGTCGGCGCCTGGCTGCGCGGGGCTCGGGACGCGACGCCCTGTAGACTGGGCCCGAAGTTTCAGTTTCGCTTCCCCGGAGTTCCCTCCCCGTTCCCGGCAGAGCCGCAGGCCCCTCCTCTTTGCCGTTGCTCCGTTGCTCCTCTGGCCTTCGTCGTCCTTGGTCCCGGTGAGTAAGTCGAATGCCCTGGGGTCTGGGCTCCCTTAGAGCTCTGCGAACACCGGGGATCCGGGGTGCCGGATCCTGGGAGGGCCAGGCTTCCTCCTCTGAGGGCTGGGCGGTAAGAGGAAGTTTTGACTGTGCTGGTCTTATATTATTTTATGCTAAAAGGTAACTCACCTTCTATGTTCAGATTAAACTTGGCTAGTTTTTATTTTTACCTGTGCCCAGTCCCCTCCTGCACCTCCAGCCCTTGGTTGGCCAACAGCCCTGGTCTGGGAGCCTGGGCTCTCCAGGGCTGGTCTGGGCTGCAGACCTGCTAACCGAAAGCGAAACCACAGATGGCTGGGATGGGGTAGAGGGGGTGGGAGGTGGGGACAGTGAGAGACTGAGCCAGGGTTTGGTGGCGTCCGTGCTGTCCAAAGAAGTATCATAAGAGCCAGGTAAATTAATCTGAAAAGTCTTAGTCATATTTTAAAATAGGTGGAATTAATTTTACTAATATGGTCTTTAGCTCAATATATCCACATTTTATTTATTTTGACATTTTCTTTGTCTTTTGAGACAAGGTCTCACTATGTAGTCTAAGCTCACACAGTGAGCCTATGCATCCTGGACTGACCTCGACCTAGCCGTGATTTTCCTCCCTCAGTTTCCTGAGTGACGGGAGGGCAGACTCCACCACCATGCCCGGCTATCCGAACTTGAATCATTTCAGCCTGTGATGGTGGTCCTACATGACAGGTTTTAGAGCTGAATTGTAAAGTCTAGTGTCTGGTAAGCAAAAAATTACATGTGTATATCCAATAGTAAAAGAAAAAGCAGTGATATTTACTGAAGATAACAGGAAGGTGAACTTAGTGCCAACAGGAACAAAACGTGCACAAACAGAAAAGTGGCTTCAGGGGGGAGGGAAACAAGAACACAGATAAATCAAGCTTCCTGCTTTCAAAAGATGTGGGTCTCACCCAGGTGCCTCTCATTGGGTGTCTGGATAAGACTGACAGAAATGACTGACAGGTAATAAGCATGCCTCTATCCCAGAATGTATTTTGATTAAATCATACACATGAGACATAGTCGGTGTATATGAATCTTTAACGAGAATCCAGGGGCTAATTGGTTACTCAAGGCAAGACCATGAGCTTTAACACGCTTGTCCTTTGGCCTGGAACATTGGAGATTTGCTGGGTCTTTGTCATTTTTATTTCTGCTTCTTGTAGGCCACTGGAAAGAGGATTGGCCCTGAGGTGTCCCTTAAATTCAGGTGGATGGAGAGAGAGTGGTCTCCCAGTGCCAGTTATGCTACTGTACTAATAGAATAATGTGTGTCCTTTTTTAATCAAACTAAGCCTTTGCCATTCAATGTTTTTCTACAGTTTCCTCACAGATCAATTAAGACTAACCAAATCTAGTGCTCAACAGCTCCATGTGTTTAATAATGGTTTACATTGGACTGCACAGGTCTAGATAGTGAAAAGTCTTGAGATAGGGAAGAGAAATCAAAAGGTGAGGACAGGGCTGGAGATTTATCTCAGTGGTTCCGGCGCCTGCTTCACAAGCGCAAGGTCCTGAATTCGATCCCCTGTAACCACATACAATGCTGGGCGTGGTGACCCACGCCCACCAGCAATCAATACCACATACCACAGTGCCGGGCTTGGTGGCTCACGCCTGTAATCCCAGCACTCGGGAGGCAGAGGCAGGAGGATTGCTGAATTTGAGGCTTGCCTGGGCTACATAGTGAGCTGAGGGCCAGCCTGAACTACAAAGCGAGACCCTATCTCAAAAAAAACAAAAACAAACAAAAGCAATGGTGAGGACAAGGAATGTAGGACGATGATGTACCAGTCTTGCATTTTAGAAATATGGGGCTGAAACCTGGTGTGGTGGCTCATGCCTGTAATCCCAGCACTTGGGAGGCAGAGTTAGGAAGATCGTTGTGAGTTCGAGGTCAGCCTGGGCTACATAGTGTGTTCAGGATCAACCTCAACCACACAGTGAGACCCTGTCTCAAAAAACAAAACCAAAAAAAAAGGATAGGGTTGACAAGGAGCTGCAGGATATATTTCCAATAGGCTGAGGCCAGGGAGGAGGCTTTTGCATGCAGCAGGTAAGCTGGCATTACTATTGGTGTGATAACTGCATATACTTTATGGTTCCACTTCGAGGAATGTATCCCATCGATGTATAAGCACCTGTTTGAAGTGACTTCTGTATAAAGTTGTTCTTCACAATCTCATGTATAATAGTTTAAGATTGGGACTCCACAGTTGTCCACAATTGGGGGCCAGCATTTCCATAGCTTTTGTCCACAAACAGAGGCTAGCATTTAAATAGCTTAGAGTGCACCTTACCATAGAAAACAATAAGTAGCTTTAAAAAAAAAAAACAGGCCTATCTCAATGTGCTGCTGTGGCCAGATCTTTAGATACCTTAAGTGGGGACAGTGAGGTACAGAAAAGCATATATAATGTGCCATCTTTTTTGTTTGTTTGTTTTGAGACAGGGTCTCGCTTTACAGTTCAGGCTGGTCCTGAGCTCACTATGTAGCCTAGGCAAGCCTCAAACTCAGCAATCCTCCTGCCTCTGCCTCCCAACTGCTGGGATTACAGGCTTGGGCTACCACACTCGCCATTATGGTATTTGGTATTGACTGCTGGTGGGTGTGAGTCACCACGCCCAGCTTTGTATGTGGTTACCAGGGATCGAACTCAGGACCTTGCGCTTGCGAGGCAGGTGCTGAAACCACTGAGCTAAATCTCCTGCCCTAATATGCCACTTTTTGTGATCAGATGCCTCTATGAGGGAAGCCCCAGTTTCCTCTGAGTGGAATTTGGTGAGCCAGATATGAGCAGGCTTTTTATCCTTTCTGAATTTGAGCCATAATAATGTAATAACTATTCTAACAATTTATTGTAAAATCAGATAGTAGATGGAAATGTTTAGAAAGTGTGTACCATGGCTAGTGTGGAGTGACAGCTTACCTGGTTTTGGGAGCTGCACAGGGGATTGGTGGAGCACAATCCTTATAGGTCCTGTATAAGCCTGTTCCTTCTCCCTTTCCACTCTGGCACTGATCCCCTACCCTGCTTCCCAGCTGCCCAGAACTAAGTATCTTCCTTCTTCCAGATCTTCCTGCCATGATGTTCTTGCCTTTGGAACCAACCATCCATGGACTGAATGCCCGTCAACCCTGGGCTGAGTCCAGTCGCTCTTCTTTTAAGTTCCTGGTGTTGGGTATTATGTCCCAGTGATGAAAAAGCAGATGAATACAAGGGCAGAGTTGCGAGGGAAGCAGGGCAGAGGCATATTTGAAAGTGAGTTAGGTGGTCAGGCCCCAGAAATGGGCTGGATATGGAATAAAAGAGAAGACTTAAGGGTAATCCTTAGATTTCTGATTTGAGTGGGAGTCATTTACTCTACTGGGGAATCCAGTAGATAAATAAAGCATGGGTATTAGTGGGAGTACAAGGGCAGAGTAGGAATGAGGACATCAGTTTTGCAGAAACGATAGTAGAGGGGGTTGTGTGACACTCTGGTGGAGTTGGAAAGTGTGACCTGGAAGAGCCATCCCTGGACAGACAGCCTATTAACAGCTGGGGTCTCAGAACCCTGGGAGTGGACGAAATGATCAAAGCAGACTGTGTAGGATGAGATGAGAAGTGGCTCTCAGACAGAATCCTGAGCAAACAGTGGGCGGAAGGAAGCAAATTCAGGGAAAAGACTTATAAGGACAACATGAGTGGTCAACCAAGAGAAGAAGGCATAGGAGAAATTAAGAAAGCCATGTTCCAGGAATCAGAGAATTACATGCCTCAGAGAAGGGGCAGACTGTCCTCTCTAGGACAACCACATGGAAGACACTGGCAGTTTCAGAGGAGTGCTGAGGGTGGGCTGGGCTGGGGAGCCAGACTGCTGGGCCGAGGGCAGGCGCAGGAGAGTCAAGTGCTCTTCCCAAAGCTGGGTTCCCTCTGAAGAGACAGAAACACAGTTGCAACAGCCATGGAAGTTTGGGACACTTTTGTTGTTATTGTTATTTTTTAAAGGAAGGGATGAAAATTTTAAGGAATACGACTCATGTTTCTAATTCTTTGGGTTCAGTGGAGTTGTGGACACCACCTCCACAGCCGTGTTTTTCTCTCTAGGCCTCGGAGGCCTGGTCTAAAGACAGAAACAAGTGCAGAATATCCAGGGAAAAATCAGCAACCCACTGCAAACCCGGGTCTTCCTTCTTTTGTGAAGACAGCAGTGCCCTCTAGAGGTAGAAATTCATTTTGTCCTTGCGTTTCAGGATTGTGCTAAACCCCTTTTCCTATGGTGTAAAAATAATGGTGCTCCGATGCTATAGCTGGTTGTATATATGTATTTTTCTATTGCAAAGATATTAGAAATCACTTCAGAGGCCTAAAGATAGCAGCAAGTGTGGGCCACAGTATTTTTGTTTTTGTTTTGTTTTGTTTTGTTTTGTTTTGTTTTTGCTTTTTGAGACAGGGTCTCGTTTTTGTAGTTCAGGCTGGCCCTGAGCTCACTATGGTGCCCAGGCAAGCCGCTGCGAACTCAGCAATCCTCCTGTCCCTGCCTCCCGAGTGCTGGGATTACAGGCGTGAGCCGCCACGTCCGGCACTGTGGTATGTGGTGTTGATTGTTGGTGGGCGTGTCTCCACGCCCAGCATTATATGTGATTACCAGGGATCAAACTCAGGACCTTGCGCTTGCGAGGCAGGCACTGGAACCACTGAGCTAACCCTCCGGCCCTGTTTTGTTTTTTTTTGAGACAGGGTTTTGCTTTGTAGTTCCCGGCTGGCCCTGAGCTCACTACGTAGCCCAGGCAAGCCTTGAACTCAGCAATTCTGTCTCTGCCTCCCGAGTGCTGGGATTACAGGCGTGAGCCACCACTGTGGTATGTGGTATTGATTGCTGGTGGGCGTGAATCACCACGCCCAGCATTGTATGTGGTGACCGAGGGTCAAACTCAATACCTTGTGCTTGTGAGGCAGGCACCAGAACAACTGAGCTAAATCTCTGCCCCCAGGGCACAGTATTTTTAAACATTTTCAGCATTATTCTAACAATTCACAACCTTTTTAATTTGTACCTATGAGATGGAAAATCATTAATTTCCCTCAGGTTTTCTAACTCTTATCTAGATATGTGCTCTGTAGTTAGGAGAAGGATATTTACCATAAACTCAGTAACACACAGTCCTCACAAGAATAAGAGGGGTTTCCTGTTTCTTTAAATGCTGTCCATTGGGAGACTGAAGCAGGAGAATCACCCTGAGTTCAAGGACAACCAAGATTACATAGTGAGTTCACGTCTGACTGAAACTACATAGCAGGAGACCCTGTCTCAAAAAACGAAAACAAAAAGCATCACTCTCCAGGGTGGTGGCTCACAAACCTGCTTTTTCCTCCCTATTGGTGGGTGCTGCACTCAATCTCACCCCTTTGCTATCGTCCTCTTCTACATACATGAAAACTTGCTGCATACTTCGAAGGCTGGCTAGAGACTTACCTTTTCCATAAAGCTCTCCAGCCCTACAGCTCTTCCCCTCTCTGAATGACCACCCTGGCTCCAATCTGAACTCTGGAGAGGGCAGAAGGTAAACAGTAACAAGATGTGCATGTTCACCAAAGGGAAAAAACTACTCAGGATGAGAAATCGTACTTAGTGCTCTTATAGAATATCCATATCACATCTCCCCCGCCTCTGGTTAGTGCTTATTATATTCTTTCTATTTATTCCTGAAACAGGCCACCATAGCTGGGAACTACAGTCTACATTTGGAAACACAAAAGAGGGTTTAAACGCTGTAAGATCCGCCGAGGACCTGGAGGATGGCCTTTTCCATGGTAAAAAGTGTGAATGTCAGCACTTCCTGAACCTTCATCAGTACATAGATAGTTCTCCCTATAACAGCAAGAAATTTGGAGTCTTCAGTTATACCTAGCATGCGATGTGGTTGTAATAGCCCAATAAAAGTTTTCTCCTTGGACTGAGGATTAAACCCAGTGGTTCCATTGCCTGCCTTGCAAACACGATGTCCTAAGTTTGATTCCTGGTACCTAAAAAAAGAAAAAAAAATGTTTTCACCTTGCTCTCTGTGGAAATGGGAAATCAAGACCATGTTAATTTAATCAATAGAATCAACTTGAGAGTGGATTTTAAAAAAATATTTCTTTCATATTATTTAGATTCTCTTCACTCATTTAACAGTTCTTATTCAGGTTAAGGATAGGAGCTGATAGCGAAGGAATAAAATCGAGAGGATAAGGAAAGATATTTCATTTGCTAAATCTGAATAATCTACCTTAAGGCTTGTGTTGTGAAGCAGACAGTTGAAAGTGGGTCCTTTTTTGTTCTGGCTGAGGAAACACTGCAAGACTTTGGAGACTGGAGCCTATCTTGAGAATTTGAGGTCATTTTGGTGTGTGACTCATGGAGCTTCCCAGATGTTTATCTCATTCTGAATTAAAAGCACACTGAACTCTAGGGAAGTGAGATAGGTCGATGCTTGATGGGACATTTAATATTTTCAGTGTTTCATATGCACACAAAAACAGCAAGATACCATAGGCTTCTATCCCAAACCCAGTGCTCTGAGCAGAGATTCTAGTTTGTGTTTACTGGACTGTATTTGTAATCAGTAGTAGTAGTAGTCTGTACCTTCAATTTTTTAAAAGAACCATTCTCACTTTTCACAGGATGCTGGAGTAGCATCTTCCAGTGAAGAAACAGGTAGGATCACCTCACTGTTACTCTTATTTAAGAAGGGCTTTGATCAGATCTTTCCTCAGTGGAGAAAAGGGGATCCGGAAGGAGACTGTGTCCCCCACCAGTGCACAGGTGCGTGGCTGCAGGCCCCTGTGGTAACCCCACATGTGCTGCGGGAGGTGACTGCTCCTGCTGGGCTCCCTTGGTCCTTGCCTTGGTTCAGCAGCTGTAAAACTCTGCTGACTACAGCTCTGCAGTGGAAACTGACCACAAGGAGTGGCTAACTAACTGTCCCTTTGCTTCTCAAGGGCAGAAAGAGACAAAACATCCCTGCCCAACCCCGGGCTGGCCCACGTGAGATTACCAACCAGACCTGAAGCAACTAAGCCCAGGGACATGATTGCTGTGTCTTGGAGTCCTCAGACCACCACAGGTCTTTCTAGGTGGCTCAGATTAAAACCAGAAGTTGAAGAAATATATAAGTAATTATTATTTCTTATCTGTTTTAGGATGCACAATTTTTCCACATTTTAACTCTTCTGAAAAAAGGTTTTGACAGTTGATTTGTCACTATTTTTCCATTATCAGAGACATAAAATAACTCTGCCTTATTCACCATGAAATACTGTATCCCGGTTGGTTTTTTCAGAAAATAAGAGTTGGAAATGGAGTTACCTGGGCAAATAGTTCACTGTGAAAAAACAGAAGGCAGATTGGAGCTCTCAGACTATAAGGAAGATCTCCTGGTTCAAGAGGCCTCATGTTGGGCATAGTGATCTTGCTCTGTCCTTGACAGGGTCATCCTGAGAAAAGGGCGCCCGTTGGCCAGAGAGCTGACCCTCCAGAGGCTGAGAGCTGGGGGCAGTGACCTTAGTGTGCTTCTCACTTCACAACCAAACTGAAGGAGGATCTGAGCAGCACACCTTGGCTGCATATTTAGTAAACAGTTTTACTCACCTAATTTTAATCATTCCATGGAACAGAAATACTACGAAGAAGTATTTATTGTACCAGACCTTGACAGTGCTCTACCCACGTGGTAATCCAATGTCCCTCTACTGTTTTTCATCAAGGACAGCTTCAACCAATGACACAGAGAGCTTGGATAATTACCCTAGCTCTTAGCCTTACCCCTCTGGGTTATAGCTCTGACACACAGGGTCTACACTGTGCCAGTGCAGTTAAGCTTTGTTTAAAAAATTTTTTTTTTTGTTTTTTTTTCACTATTCAGTAAACTTTATTGGTACATTATATACACAGCTCACAATCACACACAGCATTGGGGAATTTGTGCCAATATGTGACACAGGTCAATTCTCATTTTTACCCACATCCCTGCCCATCCACCCCCTTCCCACCCCCATATACATATTCTTTTATTTTTTTCCAAATCATGTTTATTCCTTCCCCTCATTACATTCCCACACCAAATTCCTTTTGGATATTTCCCATTCTACAAAAACTATCATACATTCTAGAGCTCTTTTACCTCTATAGGTGCTTATATCAAAGAAAAGATCTGGTATTTGCATATCTGTGTTCTATTTATTTTACTTATTAGTGTGTCCTCCAGGTGTCTCCATTTGCACATAAATGAATCAATCTTGTCATTCTTTATGGCGAGTAATATTCCATTTTTTTTTTTAAAGAAAACACATATTCTTTATCCAGTCTCCAGTTGATGGGCACTTGGGTTGTTTCCAAGATTGGGCTATCACGAACTGAGCTGCTGTGAATGAGGGTGTACATCTGTCTTTCCAATGTGATTTTTTAAATTCCTTTGGGTATATTCCTAGCAGGGGGAGAGCAGGGTTGAATGGGACCTTTAGTCCTAGTTTTCTGAGGAATCTCCACACAGATCTCCACAATGGTTGCACAAATCTACAATCCCACCAGCAGTAGAGAAGGGTTCCTTTCTCCCCACAGCCACGCCAGCATTTATGGTTGGTTGATTTTGTAATAGCAGCCATTCTTTGTGGAATGAGATGGAATCTCAGTGTTGTTTTCATTTGCATCTCTCGAATGACCAGAGATGTTGAACATTTCTTCATATGCTTCTTGGCTGCTTTGACTTCTAAATCTGAGAAGTTTATGTTCATTTCAGTTGCCCAAAAACATTTTTTTTTTTTTAGATAGGTTCTTGTTTTGTAGGTCATCCTGGCCCTGGGCTCACTATGTAGCCAGGCAAGCCTCAAACTCAGCAATCTTCCTGCCTCTGCCTCCTGAGTGCTGGGATGACAGGCATGAGCCACGAGACCTGGCACTGTGGTACGTGGTACTGATTGCTGATGGCTGTGAGCCACCACGCCCAGTATTGTATGTGGTTGCCAGGGATCGAACCAGGGACCTTGTGTTTGCTAGGCAAGTGCTGGAACCACTGAGCTAAATCTCCAGCCCCAAGCTTCTTTTTTTTGCAACAGGGTCTCGCTTTGTAGTTCAGGCTGGCCCTGAGCTTACTATGTAGTCCAGGCAAGCCTGGAACTCAGCAATCCTCCTGTCTCTGTCTCCTGCGTGCTGGGATTACAGGCGTGAGCCACCACGCCTGGCACTGTGGTATGTGGTATTGATTGCTGGTGGGCGTGAGTCACCATGCCAGCATTGTATGTGGTTACTGGGGATCAAACTCAGGACCTTGCGCTTGCGAGGCAGGCACCGGAACCACTGAGCTAAATCTCCGGCCCCCAAGCTTCATTTTTTAAGTAACACACACTTCACTTCATTTAGTTTTTTCTTCCCACCCTGCCCTCCTTACCCAGAGGAGGTGGCTGCTCCTGAGATCACCTCCTATAGAAAATACACTCAAAATTCATGGCTCCAGCCTTGCTTCTTAGAGGATTAGTATGAGCTCCTAATAAAGCAGAAAATGTATGAACAAAGCCTCCCTGTGTTTCTAATTTATAATTAAGTTCCTGCATGATGGATTTCCTAAATGCACCACTTTTAAGTACGCTTAAAAGGTTCCTGAGCCAAATACCTTTTTCTTACCAGCATCCCTGTACCTAGTAGCTAGCACCTCGGTTAACCTGTGTATGTGGGGACAAGACTAAGCACTGTATAGGTGACATTCCATTGAACAATCTTAGATATTCTTGGTCTAATTCTGAGTTTAGGAGAAGCAGTCAAGGCGCTAGAAGAAGTTCACTCTCTTGCAAATAAGAAAACTCATTTTCCTGGTGTGAATGAAATCACATCCTTTTCCAGGGAACTCTGGCTCATTTCTTTATTATTTTATCTTCTCTTCTTTTCCAGAGGTGGACTATTCTACTGAGAGCTTTAGCTTGAAAATTCCCATTACTCACAGTGACTTCACAATTTTAAAAAATCATGAGAGTCGGTTGTCCGAAGTCCTGCTTTGTAAATTTGGCTGTGTCTCCACCTTGATCTCTCCGACCCTGGAAAGTAACAGCCAGCCTCTGGCTCAGCAAGTCTTCAGAAAAAGGCTGAACCCTAGACTGGAGTTGTCTGTCTGGAAGGGTGACCTCACCAGACACGCTGTTGATGCGGTGGTGAATGCAGCCAACGAAGAGCTTCTGCACGGGGGAGGCCTTGCTGGGGCCCTGGTGAAAGCTGGTGGCTATGAAATCCAAGAGGAAAGCAGACAATGGGTGGCCAGATACGGTCAAGTCCCAACTAGTGGGATAGCTGTCACTGGAGCAGGGCAGCTTCCCTGCAGACTGATCATCCATGCTGTTGGGCCTCGGTGGGAGGCCATCAGTGCACAGAGATGTATCGATCAGTTGGAAAGGGTTATTGCCAGGATTCTACAGTATGTGAACCATGAAAATACAAACATTCAGACAGTTGCAATTCCAGCCCTGAGCTCCGGAATCTTCCGGTTTCCCCTGGATTTGTGTACGAGAACTATTTTACAAACTATTAAGTTGTATTTTCAGAGGATATTGGTTAGTAATTTGAAAGAAATTCACCTGGTAAGCAATGAGGAACCTACTGTGGCTGCCTTGAAAGATGCTTCAGAAACCATCCTAGGGAAGAATGAGCTGGGTTCCTGGATGAGTCAAGAAACCGCTCCTCCTGTCAGTATTCAAACAGTGCAGGGCCTGACTCTACAGATTGTCCAGGGCCGCATTGAACAGCAGACGGTAAATCTTTCTTTCTATTCTCTCCCTCTGCCAAAGGGGACCCTTAAACTGTCAATTAATTAATAAGAGGTTTTAAAGTCTATTCTTTGCAACACTGTGCAGAAAGCATCATGTTGGGTTAAGAGTGTAGACCAGCTAATTAGGAGCTCCAGGTAGTAGGATCACAAGTTTGTGGCCAGCCTGGGCAACTTAGTCTCAAACTTTTAAAAATAATGACAGTGGGGCCGGAGGGTTAGCTCAGTGGTTCCGGTGCCTGCCTCACAAGTGCAAGGTCCTGAGTTCGATCCCCAGTAACCACATATAATGCTGGGCGTGGAGACTCACACCCACCAACAATCAACACCGCATACTACAATGCCGGACGTGGTGGCTCACGCCTGTAATCCCAGCACTTGGGAGGCAGGGACAGGAGGATTGCTGAGTTCGTGGCGGCTTGCCTGGGCTACCTAGTGAGCTCAGGGCCAGCCTGAACTACAAAGCGAGACCCTGTATCAAAAAGCAAAAAAATAATAATAATAATAATGACAATGGAAAGGGCTGGGAATATAGTTCAGAAAGAGGCCCTGCGCTCTATTTGCTGTGCCATAAAAGAGTGGATTTCAGGACCACACCATTTGGATATCAGCTTTGCCATTTACAAACTGAATATTCTAACTGCTTTACCTTTTAATTTTCCTCATCTGTAGTGTGAGGCTAATAGAATCTGAAATCAATACCCATAAAATGTGTAAAACAGTGCTTGGCACGTTGTTGCTATTGCTGTTATTCTCAGGCACCATGAAGAAACAGAACAACTTTAATCCCAAGGAATTTAAATTCTACTAGATTTTAAAAAAAAAAGAATCTAACAAGCTCTTTACTCAGAAAATCTCACCTAGGAAGCAAACCATGTCAGCATTTCAGAAGCATCCTATCAATTGTAACAAAAGTAATGTTTAAGACCTTATAAACTTGGGACACCAGTAGAATATAGCAGACCAAAACAAAAAACTGTTCCAATAGATGTGAGTTTTGAATCTGATCTTCAGTTGCAATGGGCATGAACTGGTAGGAGAGAAAGCTTTCTGGGCTGTTAGTGACTTGACCAGAGAGACATGGAAGAATTGACAGAGAGGAAATAATGGATTTGACCAGAGTCACAGACAAAGGTGCTGCTGGAAGTCCTGTTCTCTGCATGGAGCTTCTTGCCTGGGGTTGTGAAGAAGGCATAGGGCAAAGCCTTTAGCTCAGGTTCACTTTTAGCTCAGGTGCACAACACCAGGACCCTGGAAGCTGAGGCTAACAGTGAACCCAGGCATTTCTGGGCTGAGGCAGCTCCCTGCCAGGCAAAGAGCACCTCAGATGAGGATCACAGTTTACCATCTCTGTAGCCTCAGGGCCTCATGTAGGCATCATTTGGGGCTAGAATTTCAGCAGATTAATGATGGATAAGTGGAAGGGAAGCAGGAAGTGGGGACTGGAACAAATGGAGAAAAGAAACATATATTCCCCCCAACCTCCAGGTCAGTGGTATCTCCTACGGCCATAATCGAATAGACTTAACCAACAGTTAAAATACCACCTTGAGCCTCCAAGACAGTTAGAGAGAAGAATATAGGAACTCCATGAAAGGAAATATTTGAGAAGTCACTAAAGCCAATTTAAAATTAGAGTGGAAATATCCTAGTTAAATAATGTTAATTTAGTCAAAGTGTTCTTTATTTGTTGCTAACAGCATTGGGACATTTATAGTTTTTGCATAGCTGGGGAATTGAAGCCAGGTAAGCACTCTACCCAGCCAGGAAATTTATATGTTTTTAAAGACTACCATTGCCATCAGATGACAAATTCTGATTGCACCTTCAAAGTGAAAGATTGATTGGGCATGATGTGCATGCCTGTAATCTCAGCACTTGGGTGAGGGTGAGGCAGAAGGAGCACTATGAGTTCAATGCCAGTCTGGGCTACATAGTGAGTTCCAGTTCAGCCTGAACTGTAAAGTAAGACTTTGTCTCAAAAACAAAAACAAAAACAAAAAAAACAATAAAAGTGAAATAGTAACTTCTGTAGAAGTAGTTAAATTACCCCAAGGGAACCGAAACCATCAGGATGATTGGAGAGAAGACAGTTTTACCTAAAAAAGAGGGAGAAAGACAAAACCCCCTTTAGGAAAGCTCTGAGAGCTAAGAAATGATGTTATTGAAAATATAGGAGCCGGAGATTAAGGTCAGTGGTTCTGGTGCCTGCCTAGCAAGTGCAAGGTCCTGAGTTTGATTTCCTGGTAACCACATACTACAGTGCCGGGTGTGGTGACTCATGCCTGTAATTCCAGCACTTGGGAGACAGAGGCAGGAGGATTGCTGAGTTTGAGGCTTGCCTGGACTGCATAGTGAGCTCAGGACCAGCCTAAAGTACAAGGCGAGACACTGTCTCAAAAAGAAAAAGAAAAGGAAGGAAGGAAGGAAGGAAGGAAGGAAGGAAGGAAGGAAGGAAGGAAGGAAGGAAGGAAGGAAGGAAGGAAGGAAGGAAGGAAGAACAAAATATAACCCTTTGGAAGGCTGAGGCAGGAGAGTTGCTATGAATTCAAGGCCAGCCTGATCTAATAGTAAAATCCTGTCTCAAACAAAGAAACAAACAAATAAGGGGCTGGAGATTTAGCTCAGTGGTTCCGGCGCCTGCCTCGCAAGCACAAGGTCCTGAGTTCGATCCCCCATAACCACATACAATGCTGGGCGTGGAGACTCACACCCACCAGCAATCAATACCACATACCACAGTGCCGGGCGTG
>PVIC010025740.1:0-16451 GCA_004025085.1 Thryonomys swinderianus
GCCGCCGCGAACTCAGCAATCCTCCTGTCTCTGCCTCCCGAGTGCTGGGATTACAGGCGTGAGCCACCACGTCCGGCACCGTGGTATGCAGTGTTGATTGTTGGTGGGCATGTCTCCACGCCCAGCATTATATGTGGTTACCGGGGATCGAACTCAGGACCTTGTGCTTGCAAGGCAGGCACCAGAACCACTGAGCTAACCCTCCGGCCCTCTATTCCCACTTTTAACTTGCTAATGCAGAACTTCCAAGCTCTTCTGCCATTAGAAGCTTTGTTTCGAAATGTTTGGCCCACTGAATACATACAGGTTGATCTTGTTTAAACCAATCACTTTCCAGAAGAATTACAAAATTGTGTCCAAAAAAATCCTGCAATTACAGAATAAGCAAATGTGAGGTGGCTGCTTAGAGTTTGGTGGGCAAGTTTCAGTCCAGGATCGTTTCTATCATCCACACCTCCATCTTTCCCAAATACATGGTGAAACAACAAAGATTGGGGAAGGGCATAGAAACAGCCTACCTTGATTTAAATGCTACATTTACCTCTTACTTACCTACATGACATTTTGCAGTTTCCTTAACGTCTCCATGTCTCCATTTCTTATATAGGACTGTTTTGAGGCACAAATAAATGAATATTCATACAAAATCTGGAAATAGTACCTGGGACACAATAAGTGCTGTAAAAGTATTTATTAAAATAAAAACAGAAGTGAAGGACAAGAAAAGATACTAAAAACAATTTAAATATATATGCAGAGAGTCCGTCAAAATTGCTTTGGCCTCACACCATGCAGCATGTGACAGCAAAGTACCACTAATTATTTTTGGCGAAACTCTCAATCCAGTTGACTACCCGCTGGAGTGACTGTAGAAATGATCATGCCTTTGGAGACTATGTGAAAACAGAAGTTTATGTGATTAAATGTGTGGTTTACCCCTTTCCCAGTAAGGCATGCATTTCTGTTTCTCTCCATTTATCTCCAAAGTCGTAGATCTCAATGTCTTTTTAGCACCAAAAAAGGGTGAGGTTGAAATCTTCATATGATAGATACCCATGCTTCCTGAACTCCCTTGGGGTCAGTACAATCCCAATTCAAGTAATCATTTAACACTTAACTAACCCTGTGTCCAATACTATGCCCCAAATGTGTGGGATTCAAAGAGGTGAAACGCGAAGTCTTAGGAGTTAAAAATTCTTACAGTATAGTTGAAAGGACAACAAAGAAGCAAAGCAAATAATTCAAGAATTGTCAGATTACTTCTAAATTATAGCCATTGAGATTTCATATTAGGTCTGCTTAGTTCTCAGGCCCCTGGCTCTCCTTTTATTTCTTTCTTTCTCTTTTGTTTCCTCTTCCCCTTCTTTTTCTTCTTCACTTAAAGTGTCTTTGCTGTCTCTAATTTTTTATTTTGTTTACAGCATACTTATAACTGCTAACTGCTTACTATACATTTATGTGACAATGACTTTAAAATTTTTCCCAGATTGATTCTAATATCTTTATCATTGTGAAATGTTCATAAATTGATCTGTCTTTTCTTGTTTAGTTTGAGATTTTTTCAGGTTTTTGGCATAATAAGTGACTTTTTTTATTATTTCCTAAACTTTTTTTTTTTTTTTCCTTTGAGACAGGGTGTCACTCTGTAGTTCAGGCTGGCCCTGACTTCACTATGTAGCCCAAGCAAGCCTGGAACTCAGCAATCCTCCTGCCTCTGCCTTCCGAGTGCTGGGATTACAGGCGTGAGCCACCACACCCGGCACTGTGCTATGTGGTATTGATTGCTGGTGGGCGTGAGTCACCGCACCCAGCATTGTATGTGGTTACCGGGGATCGAACTCAGGACCTTGCGCTAGCGAGGCAGGCACTGGAACCACTGAGCTAAATCTCCGGCCCCTTCCTGAACGTTTTTAATAGTATGTCAGGCAACTTTGGCCTACTGAAACTTTCTGCTTTAGTAGGCCTCTTTTGATGGTCCAACAGTTGGAGAACTTTCTTACTATTTCCACATGGGGTAAAAGTCCAAGTTCCCACTTCCCTCTTTACCTAGCAGTATTGCAGTGCATGGATGGAAGTTTAGGATTCTACTGATTCCACCTGGGTGGGAAGAAGAAGGTTGATTTGTCTTTCTCTCTCCATTGCTTTCAATGATACAAAAGGGAAATTCATGACCATTAGGCAATGGGTAAATTTCTGACTTGCCAGTTGACCCTCTCTGACAGGATTCCAGCAGGAAGGGGAAGGATAATTTTATTACCACTGGTTCGGAGCGGAAGTCCAGGTTCCCTCCATGAGTTCTCCTGAGCTTGGGAACTCACCACCTCATCCAGCAGTTTCTGACACAATCTCAGCAAGTGTGAAGTCGAACATCTGACGGGGGTAGAGGAATAGACTTCCTGTTCTACCCCTGGTGGCAAAAGTGTTATGGGACCATAGTTTTTATTTACAGTATTTGATGGAAGTAAAGCAATAATTACTTTGCTGGGCTGTGCTAGTCCCTTAGGTACAGGGCAGGACTTTATTTAGGCCTTTTAAAGAATCTGTGCCCACTTGTGTTTCCTGGTTGTTTTTCCTGGTTGATATTTTTTCTGAAACAAGTCTGGGTTATGTGAGACAAAAATAAAACCTAGGGAATTCACTGCCACTTATTCCCTCAAGTACTAAAACCTCTATTTGCCTACATTTGTTGTACTTCTCAGGGTGTTCTTTTTCTTTGTTTTTTAAACATATAATGCACAAGATTGTAGCTGGTCATATTGAGAGGAAAAAGTATGTTATCTTTATTGCTATCTAGGACTGAAATCCCTTCATGATATTTTTTTCTATACTATTTAATGTCATGGTTTTTTTTAACATGAGAATAAATGCCAAATGACTTCACAAGTGCTTGGGAAGGGGAGGTTCCCCTCCTACCAGCCATCAGTCTGACATGCTATGCCCTATCTAGGGACAGAAAAGCAAATATCCTCTTCCCACAGGCCTGTCACACAAGCCACAGTGAATGGGGAACACACCAAGGGACTGCTATCTTCCACGATGCTTGGTACCTGAGTCAATGTGTTGAGACATCTACTCTAACAAAATTATCTGTCAAATCTGCCACACACCTGCCACCTGAGGATGGCATGCCCTCTCTAAGACACTACAGGGAACAGGACAAACACCTCTCTTTGTTCCTTTGCCTGTGTCAGGCCCTCACTGGAAATAAAGGGAAGCAGAAGTCATAGCTAAAGGTGGGGAAGGAAGGGCCATATGGGGCTCAGAGTACCACAGAACACAAGAACCTTTGCAGAAAGTTGGGAGGGTGACAGGAAATGGAAACACATGTAAACCAAAGCTGTAAGTTCCCAGTGCACTCTTGACTGTCTCATCAGACTTCTGTTAGAAAACATGAGCTCAAAAAGAGAATTAAGCTGGGTGTGGTGGCTCACGCTGGTAATCTCAGCACTTGGGAGGCAGAGATAGGAGGATTGCTGAGTTCAAGGCATGCCTGGGCTGTAGCTCAGTGAGCTCAGGAATAGTCTGAACTACAAAGCAAGACCCTGTCTCAAAAAAAAAAAAGAAAATTAATACTTTTAAGATAGCAATTGCAGATAATTAAACACAATTCTATACATGGAACCTATTTGAGTATAGTGTTCTATAAGAATGCACTGGTCTCAGGCTACCCAGTAAATGTTTTCCTTCAAGAAAACCTCTACCTAAGTCTTTATTCAGCTTCCTCCAGTGTCTATCTATAAGGGAATTTTTTTTGACACAGGTTCTCACGTTGTAGTTCAGGGTGGCCATGAGCTCACTACATAGCACAGGCAAACCTTGAACTCACAGCAGTCCTCCTTCCTCTGCCTTCCAAGTGCTGGAATTACAGGCATGAGCCACCACACCTGGCAAGGGAATTTTTTCTCACAGTTCCTTTTATTCCACAGTGTTATAAAACTGAGCAGTAGCCCCTGAAATTTTCAAGCAATATCAACAATTTTCTTGGTTCTCCCAAAGTTCAAATTAGTTTTATTTAATTATTGTCCCCCTAAAATCACTGATACTCACTAAAACATCTCAACACGTTTTACAACAAGGGAAACTAAGGGAAGAATCTTGTCTTCTTGGATTGCTTTACCGACCAAATTCTACTATAACTCTGTCATCCCTTTATTTTGAAACCAGAGAGTTCTATGTAAATGCAAGTCCTCCATATAAGAAGGCTTAAATTAAGCTTTGTAAATTATTTAACTTTGGGTGATTGCAATGCGCCATGCCATAATTTTCAAGAGGTTAGATTTCATACAGAGGGATACAAGGAAACTTTGGGGAATGAGTGTATTATAATTTTGATCATTTCAATAGGTATATGCATATGTACAACTCATCATGTTATCATATTAAGTAAGTTTTTTCCTATGATAATTATACCTCAATAAATCTCTTTTTACATATGTGAACTTTACCTCAATAAAATTTTTTAGGTAATAACCATTTAATAATTATTCACCCAACGTTCCACTAGCATAGTGGCCAAAGGGCACAGAAAGTGAAGGCAGGGGCTGGAGAAAAGAAACTCCTTCCTCCCTGAGTTGGGATATTTGTCTTGAATACACAGATTCTTCCCTTAATCATGAGCCAATATGTTTTGCTGATTGCTTTTGAACTGACAAGGTTTTTCATGCTGCCCACAGCCATCTTTCACTGGTGAGGGTTTCTATCCCATTTATCCTCCTGAGGACAGTGTTAAATAAATCAGTGAAAGTGACCAAGTCTAGACATGCTGGGTACCTCTGTACAGTGGCATTTTATTAATACAATTATTTTGCAAATCACAGGACCTTATTCAAAGGCTAACACAGCAATCCTTTAGCTCAGTTCAATGGTGAAGCAGGAAATATGATTGCCAACTTTAGAATGCCTTTTTCATTTTCTTTTCCTGTGAAAGACTGAAAGTCTGGCCTTTTACATGTTTTCTTGATTTGAATTTCAGCACTGTCACAGCAATTTAGACTTGTACAGACAAGCATTTTGGAAATACCATCTCAGTGCCTGTTTCTTTATCCTGGAAAAATAAATGGTGATTGCACTATGGCCCATCAATTACTTCTCTCTGAAGCAGCCATCTCTTCCAGGTTTACTTCTTCTCCTTGACTGGTTGTTTGATAGTGACCAAATGGCAATCTCACCAAGGAGTGGAAAAGACTAGCTTGTGGCTAAGTTGGTAATTACTAAAGAAGCAGCAGTCACGTGTATGAGCTGGGATAAATTTTTAGTGATTTTTTTGTGGTTTCGTTCATTGTTCATGTTTTTACATTGATCTGTCATTCTCACTTCTATCTGATGCTGATCGTCTGAGAAATTGTTCATGTACAGTTGGAAAATGATGAGGTCTGGCTCTGGGATCCTGATCAGCTTCTTGTACCATCAGGTTGTGAGTTCTAACATTACACCAGATCCCTCAAGTTGGGGATCTGCCTTTCTTTCTTGTAATTCAAGTTATGGTCTTTACTTCCAATAGTAGTTGTGCATGCTGTCTCTACTTATGCCTTGTGATTTTGAGTGTAATTATTATTTTTTACTATTTTAACTTCAAGTTTGATTCTCTGTTTTTCTTACAGACTTTGAGCAAGGAGGCTACTGTTGCAGTAATTTTGAGAGCAAGAAGGTTCTCATTAGTGACTGGCCCTAGGAGTTTTGGTGATGCTTGGAAAATACAAATTGCTTAGTCAGGTTATAGGACATAAGGAGATTTTTCAGTGCAGAAAATTGATTGGCAAAAGTAAGTGGCAAGTAGGGAGACAGAAGATAAGGAAAACAAAATACCTGTTTCATAGTGTTTAAGAACATTATGAGAGCCTGTCCTCTAATTATTTCATTTGTATTGTCTGTAAATAGGTCACATTTCTTGGCTGTGTCGCTTATTTGCTGCGTGAGCTTGGGGAAAACTTTTAAAATCGCTATATTTCAGTTTCTTCAACTTAAAATAGAAATACAATAGTACTACATTGTTTTTATTTGTTTGTTTGTTTTTTTGAGACAGGGTCTCGCTTTGTAGTTCAGTCTGGCTTCAAGCTCACTATGTAGCCCAGGCAAGCCTGGAACTCAGCAATCCTCCTGCCTCTGCCTCCCCAGTGCTGGGATTACAGGTGTGAGCCACCATTCCCAGCATTGTTGGGATTTTATGAAGCTTAAAAGGGTTAATAGAGGTAAGAGCACTTAGAATGGTTCTGAGAATACTGTATGTACTGCTACTATTAAGTGATGCCAACGCTGCAATCACAGCTACTACTAGTCTTATTGTCAATTGAAGATTGTTTAATTATTCACATAATTTCTATCTTCTTCCTTGAGTTACAGGTCTTAGAAAGGAACCTTTCTATACTGATTTGCTTCCTTGCATAGATAGGCAAGTGCTGAGAGTTTGGTTTATCTATAATTAGGGGAAAGACCAAATGCAGGGCTGAAGCTCTACGGAAGACATCAGACAGTACTGTGCTGTAGGAGGAGATGCAAACAATTCTCTAGTCTTAGACAAAGTTTTCATAAAATATTTCTGTTAAAAAATCTCCGCCCTAGACATGACCCATTAGAATTCTGCGGATGGGATCTTCGGATCTGCATTTTCAAAAAGGTACCCAGGTCAGATTGCCAGATTTAGAAAAGAAAAATATGAGATGTTCAATTAAATTTTGCATTTGAATGAACAACAAATTATATTTATTTCAATTATGTTTTAAATATTACAAGTGACAATGTATTCAAGCTAAAAATTATTTGCTCTTTTCTGAAATTCAAGGGCAAATGTGTGTCTTATATTCTATGTGAATGAATATACCCTATTTTATGCACTCTGAAATTACAGAAGCATTTCTTTAAAGGAATTTGGTTCTTGTCTGTCGCTGAGCTTGTGTTAGGGAAACTGAAAACAGATGCAGTTATTGGAATGGGAGTGGCAAGTTGGGGTTCGGTCAAAGAAAAAGAACAAGACATACAGTTCACTAACACTGGAGCAGAATCAACAGCTCTTGAGGCAGAAGCAAGTGACTTCAAGTCACCCAGCCAGGACTCTAAATTATCCCAGTAGTCTGGATGTTTTTCTAGAGCAAAAGTTCTCAATAGATGCTGTACTTGTCAGCTTTATGTTGTTAGGACAGAATTCAGTAGTTTTTCAGTTCAAAAACACTTCTATTCACACATGAACACTCAACAAAGTTTTGTTTCACTTTATGAAATCTCCATTGGATGAGGAACACAACCATGACTATCTTCCCCAGAATCATGGACCAAATTAAGTTCATGAACTGAGGTACCACTGTATCTGATGCACAGTTTAACAGCAAAAGACTAACTCGGCTCACAGTTTCAGAGGTTTAGCTCATGGTTAATTGGCTCCACTGCTTCTATACCCTAAGTGAGGCAGAAACATTAAGGAAGAAGGTATAGTGAAAGAAAATTTCTTATCTCTTGGCAGTTGAGAAGCATGGGACAAGGTAAAAGCTGGAGAGGAAGACAGGGACCAAATATAGTCCCCAGGGTCACATCACAAAACATGATGTTTTATTAATGTCCTAGATATCTTTCATGCCAATTAAGTTGACAATCAAGATTAACTATCTCAAATGTAAAGTAGAATTTCCCCCAAAATGTACATTACAGGGCCTCACTGACTGAATCATGAAATAAGGGTTTATAAGAGTATGAGTTACTTCCCTGTTGCTGGAAAAAAGAGCCCCTTGAAACATAAAGGAGAAATTTACTTTGGCTCACAGTTTTTTAGCTCATGGTCATCTGACTCCAAGGAAGAAGTAGCACGACAAAGAGACATAGCAGAGGATATCTGCTCACATCATGATGTTTAGGAATGAGGGGAAAAGGAGAACAGCATGGGAGAATGTACCCTTCTAAGTCATACACAGTCGGTGACCTATCCCTTCCATCCAGACCCTATCCCTGAAAGTGAGACTATAAAGGAGCATTTTAAATCCATGTCATAATATTCTACTCCTGACCCCCAAAGGGCTTATTTTTATCTTATGACACCACAGGTATTTAGTCCATCTTTGAGAGTCTGAAAAGTCTTAATAATAATAGCATTGCTGAAAAGTACATGTGGAAAGTCTTCTCTGAAAATCCATGTAAACACTTAACTGTGAGCCACTGTAAAAATATAAAAAAATTTAAACATAGGCAGACTGGCTGGCACTCTGCGCTCCACAAACCCGCCGAGCTGCCAGCCCAGTCACCTCAGAGCTCGCAGCTGCTCTCCAGGCTGGAGATGGACCCTGCAATCACCTACGGCTTCTATTGGGCCAGAGGTAGGAGGGACTGGCCACGGAGCATCTCAGGTGCCCGCGGTACCCACCCAGCTGGCGGACCTTATGCGTATCCCCAGCTGGCCCCAGGGTCCGTGCTGCGCCCCCACAGTGGCTCCCCCAGAAGCTTCTGCCGCAACTTGGGGGGACAGTGTCATGAGAAGCCTGCTGTACTTCTGCCGGAATCTGGTGGTGTGGGCTTCGGCCGGGGCTCCAAGTATCTTGGCCTCCCCACAGCTAACTTTCCTGACCAAGTAGTAGATAATCTTCCAGCTGACATAGCCACTGGCATTTATTATCGCTGGGCCATTGTTGGAAGCAGAAACGTTCACAAGGTGGTAGTGAGCATCGGATGGAACACATACTGCAAGAATTAGAAAAAAATCCATGGAAACTCACATCATGCATTCTTTCAAAGAATGCTTCTATGGGGAAATCCTCAAAGTGGCCATTGTTGGCTACCTCATACCAGAAAAGAACTTTGATTCTTTAGAGTCATTTATTTTAGCAATTCAAGGAGATATTGAAGAAGATAAGAAAAGACTAGATTTGCCAGAACATTTGAAAATCAAAGGCAATAATTTCTTTCTGGTTTCAAAAGGCAAAATTATAAATGGCCACTGATGAAAATTTACCTTATTTATTCATTTCCTGTCTTCTACTATTGCACTGCTTATAATTATGCAGTCTTGGTTATAATTTGAAAATCAAACATTTTCCTACAGCTCTTAATTAACTTAAAGTATATGATAGTACAAAGTTACCCCACCATGCTTCAATTGTTAGGTTAAATCCATCATGCTGTATTTCTAAAACCTTTTAAAGATCAAGATTCTTCAGCCGCGTGCGTGGTGTCTCACGCCTGTAATCCCAGCACTCGGGAGGCAGAGACAGGCGGATTGCTGAGTTTGAGGCTTGCCTGGGCTACATAGTGAGCTCAGGGCCAGCCTGAACTACAAAAGCAAGACCCTGTCTCAAAAAAAAAAAAATCAAGATTCTTCTCTATGTAATATGAACCCCACTGGGAAGGTATCATCTTATAATGGAAATAAAATGTACTAAAGAATGGGTGAAAAGGCCAGTCAGGAGTCTGAGATGAAAACTGTAATCCTCATGGTGAGAAACTGACATGTATATACTTGCGTAGTGTACATGACTGGACAGAGAACACTAACACAAGTAAATGCATTAAGCCAAAGCTTGATGATTTATTATAAAACTTAGTAGCAAACTCTATGCTGTGTTTTTGATATTTTCTACATTAACATATTATAACAAACATGAAGAATTTTGTAAAATTTGGTTTGACTCATTTCCCTTGTGAGGTTGATTTATTTTCATCTCACCATGTTTGTGTAGAGTTCTCTCAATTCTAAGTGGCCTGGATCCCTTCTGCGTATCAGTTTGTTTTTCTAAGACAGTAAAGTAAGTGTTGTCAAAGAAAAAAAACTTTCAACATAAGTGGCACAGGGTAAATATTCTCAGTCCAAAAGCAAGGAAAAGGGGAAGAGATACAATTAGACAAAACCAAGCCCAAAACTCAACAAGGGAAATGAACCCCATGTCTGCATTTCCAACATGTAGGGTAGGTTCGTGTGAAGTGTAATCTCCAAAGGGGGGGGTCATATGGCTTCACTCCTAAGGCATAGCTGATTATAACCTTTGCAGCCTCACTTTTGCTCTGGCTTCACTTCTTACTCATGGCTTTCCTCAGAAGATGTTTCAAGTTTTGGGCATCTCCAAGTTCTTGGAGTCTATGCTATTCTTTAATTCTTACAGCTCCATGAGTTGCCTTCTTATAGTTTCTTGGTATGGACTACGGTCTTACCACACATTTTTGCCTGGCCTCCCAGTCATTCTGAAATCTGAGTGGAAGCATCAATGACCTCACAAATCTTGTATCATTCAGGCCTGAAAAAATCAGTACCACATGGCAAGGTGGACTTGTAATCTGAGCAGTAGATATGACCTCTTGGACTTTGGCTGCAGCAGCCTCTGTATGTCAGCATGGCTGATCTTGCAGACATGCTTTCCCAGGCCACAGTGAATGAGCAAGCACTCCAGGGTCTCTCTTCTCAAATGAAAGTTTTACAGTTTTGCACCATTGAGTCTATGACAGATAAGGTATTTCTTATAGGGAACTGCAGACAGACATGTAGACATCTGCCCTGCCCTATGGGGTTCTCAACTACAAGGATTATTGCATAAAGATTTTCAAGGATATCTGCCCTGTTTTATACATCCTGGGATTTTGCATGTAAAGGCTTGGTACCGAATAAAGATGTAGCAGGCTTGGGTATTTGGGTTTCTACTGCTGCCCAAAGAAACAAGTATCAAGCCTGGGCTTATTCTTTTTTTTCAAGGCTAATGGGGGAACAGAGCTTGATATAATCATTCTAGCTGTGCCCCCTTCCCCTGTTTCCCACACTTTTTGATTTCCATTTTTTAAAAATTTGAATTTTTTTTATTTTTTGAGACAGGGTCTCGCTTTGCAGTTAAAAATTTGAATTTTTATTGGTGCATTATATATACACATCACGATCACACTCAGCACTCAGAATTTGTACCAGTATATGACATGACTTAATTCTCGTTTTTACCATTCCCTTACTCAACCTACCAACCCCATCCTATCTACATAAACTCTGTTTCTTTTTACTTTTCCATCATATCACACTATGATTTCTGAGATGCTTTGAATGCACCTCCTTATCTCTGTACAAATTAGTTTTTTTTTTCTTTTGAGACAGGGTCTCTCTTTGTAGTTCAGGCTGGCCCTGAGCTCACTATGTACCTCAGGCAAACGTCAAACTCAGCAATCCTCCTCCCTCTGCCTTCTCAGTGCTGGGATTACAGGTATGAGCCACCACGCCCGGCATGGTGGTATGTGGTACTGATTGCTGGTGGGTGTGAGTCGCCATACCCAATACTGTTGTATGTGGTTAAAGAGGGTCAAACTAGAGACCCTGAGCTCACTAGGCAGGCCCCAGAACCACTGAGCTAAATCTCTGGTCCCCTAGTTGGCCTCTTTTTAATGTTAATCTGTTCACCAACCCTGCTGTCCTTTACACTGAATTTTGCAGGTGCTTCCTCACTGGCAAAATAAGAACATTTGAATCATTCAGGGTTTTTGATTGAATTTTTATTGGTATATTTTATATATAGTTCACACAATCACACTTAACACTGAGGAATTTGTACCAGTATATGATAGAAGTTAATTCTCATTTTTACCCATAACCCTACCCATCCACAACCTCCACCCCTTATATACATGCTATTTCTTTCTCTTTCCAAATCATATTTATTCTTTCCCCTCATTACGTTCCCCTCCACTGTTGGTGGGATTGTAGACTTGTACAGCCATTGTGGAGATCAATTTTATTTTTTTGTTCTTGCTTCTCACTGAACCTATGACAAGAAAAAGCCAGCAATAACCCATCCCACAGCCTGAATGTTAGGCTGCTTTAAAATTTCTTCCTCAATCTCAGTCTCCTGTAAAGTCTCAGGACATGAGCAAACTTTGGATTTTATTTTTGTTTTTTGGTGAGAGTGCAACACATGACATATGTGTCATCTAGTCTAACTTCCAGTAGATTCTTTTTTTCCCAGTTGAAACCTCCTAAGCCTGACCTTGACTGTCTGCATTCCTATCAGCATTCTGATCTTCTGAGATCCCACCAAGCTCAGCCAGTTTACAGAATTCTAGGTCTTCTTTAATCAGCATCTCAGAGCTTTTCAAACTCCACTCCTGAACAATTTCCAAAGGCTTCTAAACCACACAGCCAGATATAGTCATAGCAATGACCTCATTTCTCTGGTACCAAAATCTGTATTAGTTACTTTCCAGTTGCTGGAAAAAATATCCAACACATGCTGCATAAAGGAAGAGAGGTTTACTTTTGTTCAAGTTTTCAGTTCATGGTCAGTCAATTCCAAGGCATAACATGGCCACATAGTGGAGGAAAGTTGTTCATGTCATGGCAGCCAGGAAGCAGAGGGAGAAGGGAGGAGCCAAGAATAAAAATACACCCTTCCATCTCAGATCCCCAGTGACTTACCCCTTTCAACGAGGCCCCAGCTTGGAAAGAGAGACTTTTGGGGATATTTTAAATCTAAATCACAACAAGGAGTGAGTAATTTGTCAAAAAGCATCTCACATATTTCCTATTTCTATCCTCTCCACACATTTTGAGAGCCTTAGCCTGAAAATGAAACACAAATTCTGTCAGGTCACTAGAAAATGCATCTGTTGTTGCCATCCTGACTCTGATCCAGCATTTGTCCACTTTTACCTCACTGATTCTCTTCTCCATTTTTGCAAATAGCAAGCACCTCTATGACTTGTGCAGCCCTTTCTTCAGGGATATCACGCACACTGCCAGGGTCTCAGTGGGCTCTGATATGCAGTAGTATTTACTAGCTTCAGGAGTCCAGATAGTGAGCTGAGCCCATTTTATACACCGTGAAATTTCCCCTACTGTCATAGTGTCAAGTATGTACTGTATTTACAGGTCTTGTTTGCCAGAACCACACATTATCTATTGTACAGTACTGTTATCAGTGTGGCACAGTCAGGCTCTCCTCACTGCCTACTGACATCGCATTTTTATTATGACCTGAATGTCAGCACAGACGTTTCTTCTTTGTGCTGGATTAAGAAACTACTTACTCTGATAAGACTTCAATTCACAGTCCCACAGGGTGAAAAAATGTCCTTTTATGGAAAGGCTTGAAAGAACACAAGAGCTGAAAATTCAGTTTAGTTACCACCAACTTTACTACACTCTAGTCCCAGGTGTGTTGGTAAAGATACACTGCCAGACTAAAAAAGGAGCTCTATCTTAGCTGCTCTCCAAACTCCTATCCCAGCAACACTAAAGACTGTGGAGAGTGAACCCAAATCCAGAACATCCATTTATGATGTAGTGATATTATGGCATTCCATAAGCTATTTGGTTACTGGTAGGAGAGGCTATAGGTCATATAATGGATAGACAGCAGAAACAAATTACATGCACACACACACGCACACACACATACACACAGTTTTTGTTTTAAAATATGTGGCAGAATTTAGGTCTACAAAATGCATAGTTGAAAAGCAAATACCATCTACACAGTTGAAGAACACGTTTCACAGCAATATATTTTAGCATTCCCCATGGCAATGATGAGTTTACATTATATAAAGTTTATTGTATCTGGGCCAGGGATTTATATGAGTGGTTCTAGCATCTACCTGGCAAGCACAAGGTCCCGAGTTCAATCCCTGGCATGGTGGCTCACACCTATAATCCCACCTGTAATCCCAGCACTCGGGAGGCAGAGGCAGGATGATTACTGTGAGGTTGAGGTTATCCTGGGCTGCATAGTGAGTTCAAAGCCAGCCTGAAGTACAAAGTGAGACCCTGTGTCAAAAAAAAAAAACTTAAAACCCTAAAAATAAAAATAAAGATTATTATTTTATTATAACTCCTTATTTGTCCCCAAACTTTTCAGAACTCCTTTTTTTGTGATACCAGAGTGAACTCCTTAAAGGTAAGGGCCATGTCTTATTCATCAATTATTCACTTAGAGTTTTATCATAAAACCTGGTTTAATCACTTTATAAACATTTATAAAGGAAATGTACTGGCATAATATAAAAAAGATGAACAATAGATGTGTGAGGCAGTTTGTAGTTCTGAACCAAGTATCACCAGTTGAGTGCAAAGCAGTTATTGACCATAAGAAATAGGGTGGGTAGGGATGTGAGTAAAAATGAGAATTGACCTGTGTCACATACTGGTACAGTATTGTGTGTGATTGTGAGCTGTATATAAAATGTACCAATAAATAATTCAATTAAAAAATTTTAAAAAAGAAATGGCAACAAGAGATTATAAAAGCAGAGTTAAATTGCATTTGAACTGAAAGCTGTCTTTCCCTACCAGTAAGAATCAGAAAATTCAAGCCATTCATGTGATCTGCCATTGAGATTTGTTTTATTTCATTCTACTTTTTGCAACTTAATAGAGTTTTTCTCACATATATTGATCCTTTTAATCAACAAACATTTGACAGACATTTCTTTGTTTTCAATGCAGAATTGTTCAGACCTCTATTCTATTAGTTTTATCAATTATACTATTTATGTCCTCAAATGAATGCAGTTATTTTTAGTGCTTGATGGTTATACAGCAAAAGGGATTTCACTTTAGTATATTTATAGGTGCATGTAACATACCTTGATCTTTTCTACCCTCCTGTTTTATTCCCTACCTGCATCCACTTCCACTGCTCTCATAGTCTTCCTTCTTCTTCCATGTCATCCTTCTTTATACAAAAGACAAACACTTTGCTTACTTTCACATATTCATTTATGCAATTTCCCCTATTTATTATGCTCATGAAGTATTATTCATATTTTTGGACACAATTGCAAAAATTTTCATAATACTAGTGGAATTCCTATTATATCTGGTCTCAGTCAAATAAGCCCTATCTTCTGGAAACCACAGAGTATTGGATTTCCAAGGGCAATCATCGCTATTTTCTCTTCTTGATACTTCTAGCACCTAAGTAGTATTGAGTCCATTATTGGGGCTTAGTAAATATTAATCACCTGCCTGATTTATAGTGAATAGAAAACCCAATGAAATCTTGGAGAGTATCTCATTCTTGTGGAACGAGTTTTAATTAGTCTTAATTAAATACAAAGCTAAACCAACTCATGCCAAATAAGCCTATCATCATTTGGGGACTGTTTTTCATTTCCTTATGGAATAGCAAGTATGTTATGATTTTAAAAATTTAAAAAATGTATTTCTTTCTGGTGCTGGAGTTGGAATAAGTGATATACACTCAGTGAGATGACCTATGGTTTATGTTTTCTTTTAATCAAGAAAAGGGACAAATCTATGGGAGAAACATTAGGTTCCATATGGCTTGACTATTAAGCAACAGAATTAGTAATATGGCTTATTTCAAAAGCTAGTCAAAGGCCACAGAAGGATAAAATGCTGAAGATGGAAAGAAAACTAAATAGAGTAGGATATGCATTTGAGAGTCAACAATCATAAGAATCCTGCAAAAGAAGTGGAGTCCTGAGGCTAAAAATTGTGGTGAGAATGATGAAAAATTCTTCCAGACTTAAAAATCTGAAACATTAGGATGAGATGAATTTAGTTTTGACACCATTTAAGTAAAGAGGAATTTGCAGGTTGAAAAAATATATTTTTAAGACCTCTACGTATAACACCTTCTGAGTGTGGCTCAACTATTCTCATTCCTTCTGGAGAAGTAATGACCAACGCTGCAAACATAACTGGTTCCTAAAATTGAAAAAAAAAAAGTCACACAACCTCACACACGTTCATTCTTCCACAGGGCTGGAGAAAGGGTGGACATATCCCAAACATGTGAGATGGGCACCACCAGGAAAATTTCAATTAGTGTTTGGGATTCTGAGGCTACAGGGGAAGATGTATTAGATAAAACACAATGCAATATGTTAAAGATTATATTGCATAAAATGTCCATCAACTGGAGAGTGGATAAAGAAGATGTGTTTTTTTATAAAAGGGAGTATTATTCTGCCTTAAAGAATGACAAGATTGATTCATTTATGTGCAAATGGATACACATGGAGGACACACTAATAAGTAAAATAAATAGATCACAAATAGGCAAATACCAGTTTTTTTCTTTGATATGAGCACCTGTAGATGCAAATGAGCTCTAGAAAGTAATTCAGTTTTTGTAGAATGGGAAGTCTCCAAAGGAAATTTGGTGTGGGAATGTAATGAGGGGAAGGAATAAATATGATTCTGAAAGAAAACAAAAGAGCATGTATATAGGGGATGGGGAGGTGTGGGTGGGTAGGGATATGGGTAAAAATGAGAATTAACGTGTCATATATTGGTACAAATACCCCGATGTTATGTGTGATTGTGAGATGTATATAAATTGTACCAATAAAGAATTTTTTTAAAAAGGTTATATTGGGCCGGAGGGTTAGCTCAGTGGTTCCGACGCCTGCCTCACAAGCTCAAGGTCCTGAGTTCGATCCCCGGTAACCACATATAATGCTGGGCGTGGAGACTCACGCCCACCAACAATCAACACCGCATACCACAATGCCGGGCGTGGTGGCTCACGCCTGTAATCCCAGCA
>PVIC010025741.1:0-24952 GCA_004025085.1 Thryonomys swinderianus
TTTGTTTTGTTTTGTTTTGAGACAGGGTCTCGCTTTATAGTTCAGTCTGGCCCTGAACTCACTCTATAGCCCAGGCTAGCCTTGCTACCTCTTATATTTACCCAAAGAAGTTGAAACTATTTTAACAAAATAACCCTGCACATAGATATTTATAGAAGTTTTATCCATAATTGCCAAAAATTAGAACCAAGTTGTTGTCCTTCAGTGAGTAAACAGTTAAAAAAATTATAGTACAGTCAAACAATGAAGTATTGTTCAGCAATGAAAGAGATGAGCTATCAAGTCATGGAAAAAGGAACTTTTCAATGTAATTAATTTTTATTAATTCATATCAATTTAACAAAATATTTGAGTTTCAATATGGGTATGTTTGTACATGCATATAACATTTTTTTTTGAGACAGGGTCTCGCTTTGTAGTTCAGGCTGGCTCTGAGCTCACCATGTAGTCCAGGCAAGCCTCGAACTCAGCAATCCTCCTGTCTCTGCCTCCCGAGTGCTGGGATTACAGGCGTGAGCCACCACGCCCGCCCATATAACATATTTTAATCATATCTATCTAAACTTAAGAGTATATTGCTAAGTAAAAGAAATCAATCTGAAAACTATATGTATGATTCCAACTATATGACATTCTAGAAAAGACAAAACTATAGAGACAGTAAAAAATCTGTAGGTGCCAGAGATTAGTAACAAGATAGAAGGGATAAATACGTGGAGCACAGAGAATGTTAAGGATGCTGAAAGTATTCTGTATGATACTATAATAGTGGGTATAGATCATTACAGCTTTATCAAAACTCACAGAATGTACTGTGCCAGAGAGAACTGTGATGTCAACTATGATCTTAGGTAAATAATGAAATATCAGTGTAAGATTATGAACCATCACAAATGCTCCATGCTGGGGCGGGTCTGTTTGGATCAGGGAGTATATTGGAACTCTCTGTACTTCCCACTCCATTTCACTATGAACCTAAAACTGCTCTTTAATACATCCTTTTTTCCTCCCCTTCACTTTTTGAAACAAGATCTTGCTATATAGCTCAAACTGGTCTCCAACTCACAGCAACCTTCCTGTCTCAGTGCCCCAAATGCTAGAATTGCAGTTGTACACCATCATGCCCACCCTAAAAACTTCATTTTTAAAAAATTGAACTGGCATTATGCCTGGCATGGTGGCTCATGCCTGTCATCCCAGCACTCGGGAGGCAGAGGCAGGAGGATTGCTGAGAGTTCAAGGCCAGTCTGGGCTACATAGTGAGCTCAGGGCCAGCCCGAACTACAAAGTGAGACCCTTGCTCAAAAAATATTTAAAAATTAAATTAAATTAAACTGGCATATACTATTTGACCCACCAATTTACTTCCAATAGTTTATGTGATTGATAGGCTCACATGAAGATAAAATAACATATTTAAATTTATTATATTGTAGCACTATCTGTAAGTGAAAAGGATTAGAAACTATGTAAATATGTACCAATAAACACTAAAGATATAATGGTATATCCATTCAATAAAATAACACCACACAGCTATTTTAAAAAGAAAGTTCTTGTGTATTAATATGAATTGACTTCAAAGACATTTGTTAGGTTCACAAAGCAAAGCATACTAAACAATTTGTAGTACATTCATATTAGTGTAAAGTATCAGGGGACAGGGAAAGAATATAGATACTTTTCTGCTTATCTATACATTTTTAAATCTCTTGAATAGACTAATTAAATTAATCATCTTCCAGGAGAAAATGTGGATAATTCTGAGGCTTTCCCTATTGTGTATGCTTATTACTTTAGCATGTGAACACATTATTTACCAGATTGATAGATGTTAGAAGAAACAAAAGAAGAAAAAAACTAAAAAGAAGAAACAAAGGAAGAAAAGAATAGAGGGAGTGAAAAACAAGGAACACTACATTAGAATCACTGAGTATCCAGCAGAAAACAACATCAGCAATCTTCTACCTTTACTGCACAATACCTTCATCGACATAACAACTGTACCTCATCTATGTCTGTCATGTCCAAGGCTAGACGGCAAGATCCAAAGTTACGAGGAAAGAGTCTGATGAGAAAGAGCCTTACGTTTATCTGTAAGAAATGGAGACCAACAGAGAGACTAGGCCTTAGCAGTTAACCCATAGGGTTAGTAGAAGAGCTTGGCTGAAACCCAGATTCACAGACTCCTGTTTGGTTTTACTGTCTACCCTGGGCATAAAGTGCAGCAAAGGAAATGGAGTTAATCATGCAATTGTACACAAGTAACCGTAATTGAAGCACAGAACTGGCTCTTTAGAATTAGCTTTCCTCTCCTACATATAACTTTTTTCTTTTTTTTTTTTCTTTTTCTTTTTTTTGGTAGTGGGGTTTGAACTCAGGACACTGAGCTACATCCCCAGCCCTCGTACTTTCGTTTTTAAAAATTGTTTTTTTGACTGGGGATTCAGCTCAGTGGTACTGTGCCTACTCCACAAAAAAACTGTTTTAGCCAGGCATGGTGGCTCACGCCTGTAATCCCAGCACTCGGGAGGCAGAGGCAGGAGGATTGCTGAGTTCAAGGCTTGCCTGGACTACATGGTGAGCTCAGGGCCAGCCTGAACTACAAAGCAAGACCCTGTCTCAAAAAGGGGAAAAAAAACTGTTTTATTTCTTAGTAGCACACGTTATAGTACATAAGGATTACATTTACTGAGGATAGCAGGTAACTGTAAATATCACATCTTAATTCTTTTTACTTCCTCTTCTCCTCCCCTCTCCATGTACTTTCTAATAGTCATAGTCACTGATGGTTGTTGAAATATCTAGCATTAGTACTTAACACTACTTTTTTCTTCTACTCCATTGAAACTATTACTCAGAAGCCAGGTATGGTGTTGCACATCAATAATCCCAGCCCTCTGGGAACTGAGAGAAGGATTGCAAATTTGAACCTGGCCTGAGTAGTTTAGTGACTTAGTGATATCATATCTATAAATGAATGAATGAATGAACGAACAAACGAAGGAAGGAAGGAAAGAGGGATGTAGCTCAATGCAAAGGCCCTGGATTCAATTCCCAATACTGCAAAAGAAGATTATGTAGATCATTAAAATAAGTATGGTTAATGCACACATCTTCCAAATAATGGTTCATCTGTCCAACAGAGAACCCAAAATGGTAAGACAAAGCATATGGCAGAGCCTGAGTGAAAAGATTACCATCTATCTGAGCAAGGAGAAAATAATGAAATAAATTTCTCAATGTCCTCTGATCCCTGAGATTTTCTTAAGAGCCTTATGCAAATTCTTCAGTGGGGTTTTTCCCAGTTGACAGGATATCCTGCCAGGAAGCACGAAGAGGAGACAATCATTCTCACTACGTACAGTGAAAAAGGTGCGACAGTCACCAACCTGAGAGTTAGCCTAATATTTTTTAATTGATTCTATTGGCACATTCTATATGCACATCATGATCACACTTGACATTGAGAATTTGTACCAGTACATGACACAGCTTCTCATTTTTTCCCATTGCCCTGCTCCCCACACAATCCTCCCCTTTTTTTTTAAATTGAATTCTTTACTGGTATGTTTTATATACAGTTCACAGTCACACTCAACATTGGGGATTTTGTACCAGTATATGACAGAAGTTAATTCTCATTTTTACCCATATCCCTACACAACCCCCACCTCTTCTATACATGCCATTTCTTTTTCTTTCCAAATAAGTTTTGCTTCCCTTTTTTTGCCATCAAATCTTTTATTTCCCTTCTTTACTTACTCCTAACCCCTTTTCCCTTTTAATATTTTCTGTTTCACAATATCTATCACACATCTTAGAATTCATTTACATCTTAAATTAACATTAAGAAAAGCATATAATATACTGAAATTAGAACCATAAACATACACATATTCAAACATCCTTATGAATACATAGGCATATACACAAATATTGACCCTGAAGCACAGAATCAAAGTCTGAGATGAAGAATCATCGGCACTAAGCTGGCTTCTCTTAAGAGAGTGTGATGCACCACGATTCAGATGTAAAGTCCAAAAATCTCTGAATATGGAGTCATTCTGCTTTTGAAAGGTGCCTGCTGATTGGCCTTCCATCTTCAGTTTGACCCTGGTGGGCATGTGTGACAAGGAACTTCTCCTTGCTGATACAGAAATGGTGAAGGAAGAGAAGACGGGGGTTGTGCTTGAAAAGAACCAAGAAGTCGAACCAGTATGTCTTGTGTCACTCAGGCCATGACTCCAACAAGGTCTCATTTTTTTCATGGAAGTCTGTGGCAAGATTCTTCTGTTCCGCTATCAGTCAACAGTTACTGCAGATCCGGTTGAATCTCTTACTTTTATTCATCCTGGGTCCCTCACTGCTGGCTGCCCACTTCCAGTCCTTGAGAAAGCACCTGGGAGAGTGGACTTCAGTGCAAAGTATACTCCAAAGTCGTCATTCCATGTGAATGAGCTGTGATTTCTTTGGGGCAAAGGCCACTTTAAACTGCAACTGTTATTAACACTGTGATTGCTCCCACTTAACCTTGATATGGGAGAGCTGCTCGTGCCTCCTTGGGGGAAGGGAGCTGCTGGGAAGTGGCCTCGAGTGCTAGACGTTTCAGGCACATGTCAGGTTTTGGGTATCTACAACCTCTAAGAATAATAGACTTTTCATACTGAAAATGGTTAAGAACATTCAACCGATGCCCTCACTCTATACTAGGGAAATTAAGATGCAAAGAGTGAGAGTCCGAGGTCATGGCCTGTTCTCTGAGACACTAACCCAGTGCTCTTCCATCTCCAAATACACTGTTCGAAACAAATTTTAACAAATTTTAATTGATTTTATTGGTACGTTTATACATATGTTATGATTACAATCAACATGGAGAACTTGTGCCTGTACATGACACATCTTGATTCTCATTTTTCCTATTCCCTGCCCTCCTCACAATTCCCACCCCACATACACATAAACTTTGTTTCCCTTTTTTACCATAAAGTTTTCTTGCCCTTCTTTACTTTCTCCTACACCCCCTCCCTTTTCCTTTTCAGCATTTTCTTCTTATTTAACAATACCTATCTTACATTTTGGTGTTCACTTACACCTTCAACTTTTCATACTAGAGAAAAAATATGGTATTTACACATCCGTTTCCTATTTATTTCATTTATGAGTGTGTCCTCAAGGTACATCCATTTGAGTATAAAGGACTCTAATTTGTCATTTTTTAAAAATTGGATTCCTTATTGGTACAATTTATATACATCTCACAATCACATATAACATTGGGGAATTTGTACCAGTATATGACACAAGTTAATTCTCATTTTTACCCACATCCCTACCCACCCACACCTCCCCACCCCCTTTATACATACTCTTTTATTTTCTTTCTGAATCATATTTATTCCTTCCCCGCATTACATTCCCACACCAAATTTCCTATGCAAATTTCCCACTCTATAAAAGCTGTCATACTTTCTAGAGCTCATTTGGATCTACAGGTGTTCATGTCAAAGAGAAGATCCGGAATTTGCCTATCTGTGGTCTATTGATTTCATTTATTAGTATATCCTCCATTTGCACCTAAATGGATCAATGTTGTCATTCTTTATGGCAGAGTAATACTCCATTTTATTTTTTAAAAACCACACCTTCTTTATTCACTCTCCAGTTGATGGACATTTGGGTTGTTTCCAAGATTGAGCTATCACGAACTGAGCTGCTATGAACAAGGGTGTACATCTGTCTTTCCAATGTGTTTTTTTATTATTATTTTGGGTATATTCCTAGCAGGGGGATAGCAGGGTCAAATGGGACCCCTAGTGTTAGTTTTCTGAGAAATCTCCACACTGATCTCCACAATGATTGCGCAATAATTTATCATTTTTATGGCTGAGTAATAATTCATTTTATAGAAACAATTTCTTTTTCTTGGATTTTTTTTTTTTTTTGTAGCGGTAATTAAGCCTGGGACCTTGTGCTTGCAAGGCAGGCACCAGAACAACTGAGCTAAATCCTCAGTCCAAAAACAATTTCTTTTTTTTTTTTGCTTTTGAGACAGGGTCTTGCTTTGTAGTTCAGGCTGGCCCTGAGCTCACTATGGTGCCCAGGCAAGCCGCCGTGAACTCAGCAATCCTCCTGTCTCTGCCTCCCGAGTGCTGGGATTACAGGCGTGAGCCACCACGCCCGGCACTGTGGTATGCGGTGTTGATTGTTGGTGGGCGTGTCTCTTTCTTATAAAGTATAACCTACATCCACCCTAAGACTCAGCCATTCCACTTCTATTTATTGAAAAGAAATGGAGGAGCAACCCATTTTTTGGTTTTCCTTCTGTCTTTTGAGGCAGAATATCATTCTTTGATAGACTTTTCCTACTCTTAAAAAAAAAGAAATGGAAACAGAGATTTTAAAGACTTACTCATAATGCTCAGAGCAGCTCTATTTTTATACTCAGAAACTAAATATGACCCAAATGTACATTAACAGGTAAATAGATAAACAAATTTTGGTTTATCTCTGAATAGAATACTACTCATTAATAAAAAAGAATAAACTACTGATTACATACAACATGAATGAGTGTCACAGACATTAAATTAAGAAGAGGATAAACAAAATGTAATGTGACATTACAATAGGCAAAGCTAACCTATGAAAATGGAAACTAGAACCTAGTTCTCCGGGGCAGGAGAGGGATAATTGTCTGGAAGAGGGAACCTGAGAGCTTTCTGGAACACTGGCAATCTCTGTACCTTGACTGAGCTGATAGTTATATAGTTAAGCATTTGTCTAAACTCAAGTGTACACTTAAAATGTGTGATTTTTATTGCATATAAATTATACTTTGTAAAGTTGATTTTTTTTCAGAACAGGGGATTGAACTCTGGCCTTTGTGCTTCCAAAGTAGGTGCAGTACCACTTGAACTAAATCCCCAGCCTTGATTTATTTTTTAAAAAACAAAATCAGTCTTTACATTTGCACTGGTCGTTTTTGTCAAGAGAACATCTTCTCATCTTTCATCTGTTAGGAGAAGAAAAGTATCACCCCCCATTCATCCTTGTAGCTTTTATGTAGGCTCTTCAACTGGGGCTCAGACCAAATCAGGACAAGGCAGATGACCAAGAGAAAATACACATGTTTTTTTAATTTCACACATACACAGGGACATCCTCATAGAGGACAAATATCAAAAAAAATGGTCAAAGCAAAACACCTTTATACTTTTTAAACAAAATAATACTGATAAACCAGGCGTGGTGGCTCACGCCTGTAATCCCAGCACTCAGGAGGCAGAGACAGTAGGATTGCTGAGTTCAAGGCTTGCCTGGGCTACCTGGGCTACATAGTGAGCTCAGGGCCAGCCTGAACTACAAAGGGAGACTCTGTTTCAAAAATAATAATAATAATAATAATAATAATAATAATAATAATAATAATAATAAATTTGTGAAGAAGCTACGGTACAAAGGGATGTCTAAGCTGGAAGCAGCAAATTTTAGGGAAGTCACAAACAGATCATGGGAAGGGTAAAGGTTCTGCAAAATAAAGATTGTGTTAGTGAGTGTATTTACTCAGGTCCACTGCAGTACCATTCCCAGGCTCCAATGGTAAGGACTACACCTACCCTTCGTTCACACAGGTAAGGGGAAGGCACCCATCCTACAGGACTCTTCATGGCCTGCTGACTACTGAAGAAGGCAAAGCACACAACCCTTTCTTCAACTAGAGTTTTTCTAATGTTCTCAGCATAAAATAATCAATACACAAGTGGGCATATTTTGAGTTTGCACACCCTTAATGCCCTCACATCTCACAACCACTCACAACAGCCCAGTGAAATCAGTGAAGCACAGAGAGACTGTGCCCACCTTGCAGAAGAGAAAACTGAGGCTGACAGGCTGCACCCTCAGACACCTAGGGCAGATAAAGGGAATGTCTCTGTAGCAACAGGACCTGGAGGCCATGAAACCTACCCTTTCTTTCTCACACACACTGAAGCTTAGAGGAGCAGGAACCTGTGAATCCTACCGTGAATTAGTGGCAAGACTGGGACTAGGGCCCTGGACCTTGGGCTCTCTCTGCCCACATGGCTGCTTAGCCTCTTCGCTGTGCCTTAGACTGCTCCCACCTTTCTTCTCTTAGTCCAGGGCCTTCTTCTGTGGCTCTGGGATGCTCTCAGATCTCTCCAGTGGTTCCAAAGCTGTCTCTCCAAAGTGAAGCCACAGATCCTAGCTCTGCATTCTTCCTCCCCCATATAAGTTCTGGCCTCCTCGGGCCTGCTTTCGGCTAGTTTTCAAGGATTCCAAGGTACTAATGAATCTGGCTTCTTTTTTTGAGACAGGGTCTCGCTTTGTAGTTCATGCTGGCCCTGAGCTCACTATGGAGCCCAGGCAAGCCTCGAACTCAGCAATCATCCTGTCTCTGCCTCCCGAGTGCTGGGATTACAGGCGAGAGCCACCACACCCACCTGGCACTGTGGTATGTGGTATTGATTGCTGGTGGGCGTGAGTCACCATGCCCAGGATTGTTGTATGTGGTTACTGGGGATCGAACTCAGGACCTTGAGCTTGCAAGGAAGGTGCCAGAACCACTGAGCTAAATCTCTGGCCCTGAATCTGGCTTCTTATGGAATAGTCCCTGGCATTATTCTATCCAAGAGCATTTGCTACCATCAAAAGAATAAAACTTGAGTAATCATATCAAAATTAAAACTTTATTTTCACTTAGGACTGTCAGATGTCTAGATTACTAATATCCGGCCAGGCGTGGTGGCTCACTCCTGTAATCCCAGCACTTGGGAGGCAGAGACAGGAGGATTGCTGAGTTCGAGGCTTGCCTGGACTACATAGTGAGCTCAGAGCCAGCCTGAACTACAAAGCGAGACCCTGTCTCAAAAAAAAAAATTACTAATATCCAGTGCTGTCAAAGACAAGAGACGATGGGCATCACACAGTGGTGTTTACATTTTCATGATAATTTATTATATCTATCAATCTTTTAAATATGTACTCTCTGAGTTAGCAATCCCAACTTCTAGGTATTTATCCTACAGGAATTTACACATCAGTGGGGAAAAACGTTCAACTCTATTATTCGGTACAGTGAAAAACTGAACAATTTAATTACCCAATTAGAGGGATTTGTAAGAATATGGAATCTGACGAGGATTTTTTCACACAACAATATATTGAGGATAATGATAATGGCCTCATATTGTTCCAACAGTCACTAGAATTCTCTCGTGTATATCCACAGTAACCTATCGAACACTCACCTACAAAGAAGCATCCAGGTTTCCTCCAGGTGTTCTTCATTTTACAAGAATGGCAGCTCTCTAGAGAGAAAGTCAAAATCAATTTGAATTAAATTTAATTGAGCCAAACTGAACAAAAACGAAATGTGTTCAGTACCAGGTTGACAAGTACTAAAAATAATTCTAACAATCACATAAAAAGAAGCCGGCATCACTTTCATTAGGGAAATGTGAATCATAACCACGACTAGATATGTTTTCACACCCAGTAGGATGGCTTAAAAGTTTTATTAAAAAAAAACATAACAAGTGTTGGTGAAGTAGAGAAATTAGAATCCTTACATACTGCCAATGAGAATGTAAAATGGAGGAGCCTCTCCACCAGAAGAATAGCAGCTCCTCAACAATTTAAAAATAGACTTCCCATATGGTCTGGTAACTTTATATCTACTTATGTCCATAGCGGCATTATTTTACAATACCCCAAGAGGTAGAAACACCCCCAAATCGAGGGCCAAACAAAACGCAGTACAGGTGATACCCTTTTTAGGAATTCCATTTCTGAGTTTCTTGACTTTACAATAGCATGAAAGCAATATGAACTCAGTAGAAATCAGACTTTCAGTTCTGAATTTTTATCTGTCCCCAAGCTGTGTATTTCTGCCTAGGGTTTGTTATTCTCTCATGATGCTGAGCAACTGCAGCGAGCTGCAGCTCCCCGCAGCCCGGTGATCACAGGGTAAACAAGCCATCCCGTACGTTTGCTCTGTTGCCAGCAGTTTTTGGTATTCAATAAGTTACATGAGATAGTTAATATTTTCTAGTAAAATAAGCTTTGTTTAGAAATTTTGCCCACCTGTAGTAAATGCTCTGAGCACGGTTAAAGTGAGGTACACTAAGCTATAAGATTTGGTGGTTTGGGTGTATCAAATGTATTTTCAACTCATGATATATTGAACTTACTGGTGGGTTTTCTGGGACTTAACCCCATTGTAAACTGAGATTCGTCTGTAAATATACAAAGTGGAGTATTATCCAACCTCTAAATGGAAGAAAATTCTGTTACATAACATAAACTGAGTGAAATTAGAGGGCATAATGCTAAGTGAGGTAATCCAGAAACAAAAGAACAAGTATTATATGACTCCACTTAGATGAGAGGGGAATGAGTTCTTGTTTGATTGGTGCAGAGATTTAGTTTGAGAAAATGAAAAAGTTCCAGAATGGATGGTCATGGTGGTTGCATAAGAATGTGAATGTAGGGCCAGAGGGTTAGCTCAGTGGTTCCGGCGCCTGCCTCGCAAACGCAAGGACCTGAGTTCGATCCCCGGCAACCACATATAATGCTGGGCATGGAGACACGCCCACCAACAATCAACACCGCATACCACAATGCCGGGCGTGGTGGCTCACACCTGTCATCCCAGCACTCGGGAGGCAGAGATAGGAGGATTGCTGAGCTCGCAGCGGCTTGCCTGGGCACCATAGTGAGCTCAGGGCCAGCCTGAACTACAAAGCGAGACCCTGTCTCAAAAACAAAAAAAAAAAAAAAAAGAATGTGAATGTACTACTACCACAGAACATTAAAATGGTAAAATTTATGTTTTATATATATATATTCTACCATCAAAAGAATAATGTTATCAAAAATAATAATTCCAAATCTCACTGTGTTGAGGACATAGACAAACGCAGAGTTTCACACTCTGTTGAAGAAGTGTCATCCAAGACTGTCATTCATAGAGAAGCTGAATGACAAATATCAGCTTTAAAAATAATCAGCACCATTGACTAATAAATCCTATACCAGGCACTTATCTTAGGAAATAACCAAATGAGTGTTAGAGTCATTTATCACAGCAATGCCTATAATGATAATTTCTTTTTAGTGGCCTAAATGTCCACAGAAGATTTATTAAACAAATAAATACATCAATGGACTAGAATAATATATGATCATTAATGATGGCATAGGTGTTAAAATATATGATGCTTATAGATAATAGGATTATAAATATATGTAATTATATTACACAACATATTTTTTCTTTTTGATTGTTTTATGGGTTTTTTTCATGTAACATGGAATGCAGAAGATTAGAACTATCAATAAAGTATCTTAATTCCTCTACTTTAAAAATAATTAAAATAAGTAAAACAGGACACTGACCAGAAAAATAGTACCATTATAATCACATTAAGTAGAAAAGCTATCATGAACATTTTTAGGATGTGACAAATGCAATGTCAAACATTTTTAAATATTCTCCCAAATTCTGTAATATTCCATGCTTCATAAAAACATTAATCAAAGGAAAGTCTTTGGTATTCATAAAAAAGAAAAGGTAAAGGTACATACACAGAGTTGCTAATTCACTTTTTTAAAAACAAAAATATTTTGATCTTTATATTTGTCCTTGGGTAATTCTAACAAATGAATATTTCATAGCTAGTATAGGTAGTACTTAATGTAGAACTGCATAAACTTTTGGTAAGAAAAACATTTGTTTTACTCTGGATCCTAGCAATTTAATAACTTTGACTTCTTTAAAAGGCTTATCAAACTGCCTGCCAAAATTGGATCAGCAAACGTTAAATGCATTATATGTAATCCAATGTCATAGAATTAATATATGAGAAATGACACCAAGTGGATTTAGATAATATCCCTTTGAAAGAAAAACACACTTTTATACATGTGCTGAGGAACAGCCTCAATATTTAAAAATATGAACAACACATCTCCTTTCTACTCATATTCTTCACTACCAAGAAATTAAGGCAAACTTTAGAAAAATGCAATGCAAGAAAAGATTCAAGTTAAAAACATATTCATTTAGTTAAAAAGCATCCCCTTTGTAGTATTTATTTGCAATCTGAACTCACACCAAGTCCTACCAGCCCCAGGTAATCTAAGTGTCCTTACGCTTGGGTGTTTCTCAGGGCTGTGATGACGGAGGCCCCTGGGTTACAGCAATGTCACCGTCTTCACAACGCTCTCAAGAGAATTGGAAACCTCCGGCACAGGTAGTTTTCCTCAAGCACCATGCACCCAAACTTTTTATAGGAACCCCACATTTTGTGGTAGACATTCAGTTCAGTTTCTTGGTTAGCAAAGGAAGGGTGGACAATAACCTCAGCACAGGACTGGATGAATTTATGTCCGACTATCTGTTACTGTAGCAACAATCTGTCCTAGGGCCACATCCTTCCAGTAAGGTCCTCAGAGGCCAGGAAGTCTGTGCTCCCCGCCAGGTGCAGGGGACTCTACCCTACCAGGGTACAAAGTACAGGGTCTGGACTCAGCTTCAGCGCCAATGCCTCCACACACACCCCCTTCCCTCACCCTCACACGGGGCAGTGCACAGCTGGGCCCTGGGCCATGGGAGAAGCACATCTTGGGCTGGGCTTTCAAGGTGATGGCTTGTTCTGTTTTGTACAGACAGAGTCTCACTAAGTAGTTTAGACTGCCCTTGAACTCACAGTGTAGTTTAGGCTGGCCTCAACTCCCTGTGATCCTCCTGCCTCGGCCTCCCAAGTGCTGGGGTTACAGGTGTGCACCTATAAATCAGCTAAATTTAATATATATTTTAAAATCTGAAAGAATATATATGTCAAATGTCAACAGTAGCCATTTATACAATACACGCTTAAGAATAAAACTTTGTTGAGGCTGGAGATTTAGCTCAGTGGTTCCAGCACCTGCCTAGCAAGCGCAGGGTCCCTGGCTAGATCCCCAGCAACCACATACAACAGTACCAGGAGTGGTGACTCACGCCCACTGGCAATCAACACGACATACTACAAAGGGGCGTGGTGGCTCACGCCTGTCATCCCAGCACTCGGGAGGCAGAGGCAGGAGGATCGCTGAGGTCCAGGCTTGCCTGGGCTGCACAGTGAGCTCAGGGCCAGCCTGAACTACAAAGCGAGACCCTGTCAAACCAAAAAAATGAAAAACTCTGTTTTCTTTTATTGTACCTATCTTTCCTTCTTTTCCAAATGACATCGTTTATTTCAGACAGGAAAAACCTCAAATGCACGTGGACAAGTTTCATCTAATCTGTCGTCAGACTGCTAGATGTCCAAGAGGCTTTTTCCAAAGCAGGCGCCTCTATTGGTGAGTTTTATTTAGTTTTTCTTCACCTTTTTGCAGTGAACAAAGTGTAATATCAGACATTTGGGCTCAGGAACCCAAGGGTTTGTCTGTCTGTCTGTCTGTTTGTTTGCAGTATTAAGGATTAAATTTCAGACCCTTGTGCTTGCAAGACAGGTGCAACATCCCTTGAGCCAAATCCCTGGCCCAGAGTTTTTATTTTCATAATGTGTTACAAATAGAGATTTGCAAAAATGTAACCCTACATACTACAGGTATGGGTAGAAGGCAGTCCCAGCAGGGGACTTTTCTTTTCTGAGGTTCACACATATTTACTACTGTCTTTGAGAAACTGAGAAAGACTTTATGGAAGAGGCAACATTAAAAAATGTTATTTAGGGCCAGAGATTTAGCTCAGTGTTCCAGCCCCTGCCTAGCTAGTTCAAGGTCCCTGGTTCAATTCCTGTAACCATGTACAACAATCCTGGGCATGGTGACTCACGCCCACCAGCAATCAGCACCACATACCACAATGCGGGGTGTGGTGTCTCACTCCTGTCATCCCAGCACTCAGGAGGCAGAGGCAGGATTGCTGAGTTTGAGGTTCGCCTGGGCTACACAGTGAGCTCAGATTCAGCCTGAACTACAATGCCAGACCCTGTCTCAAAAAAAATGTTATTTAATATATAAAGCTTTCCTGGCATGAAAGAGAGAATTGGGCAAAGGCAGAGAAACACAAATAGTCCAGTTTGGATGAATATTTACCATATCTATTCATATGATTCATTGAATAGTCGTTAGATACCTTCTCTGATACAATCCTTATTCCTATTCTAGTTGGAAAGAAACCTCCCCAAGATTGCTCTCCCCGGATATGAAAATTTTCTTCATTCTCTTGTATAAAATGGAATAGTGAGCTGTACATAAAATGTACCAATAAAGAATTCACTTTTTAAAAATGGGATAGTTTTTGCATATAGCCTGCATATATCCTCTGTACACTTTACTCTCTTGATGACTTATCACCAATACACAGTGAATATTGTATAAGTAATGTTATACTGTATTGTTTAGGGAGTAACGACAGAAGAAAAAGTCTGTATCTGTTCAATATAGATGCAATATTTGAAATATATTTGACCCATGATTGGTTGAATCTTCAGGTGCAGAAAGCATAGAATGGGGGGATGGGATGTACATATTACTAAGCAGGACAGTAAAGCAGAATAAGGAGATGAAAATCTAGAAAAGGAAAGGTGACCAGAAAGAGTTTTTTCTGATGATATCAAAAGAAAGGATTGGGCCACTGAGAGTGTGGGGAAGGACTTCTCATGTATAAAGAACTACAAGACCAAAGGCCTGGATACAATGATGATGAGAATAAAAACAAAATTCAGAAAGACAGAATCAAGAATATGTGATGAAAGGTATTTGGATCCAGTTTAACCCAACAGCAGGAAGTCTTCCAGGAATTTAGTATAAAGGCAAAAATAACTGCAGTAGAAATCAAGATTCCTAGATTTAAGTCTTGAGTTTACTATTGACTTGTTTTGTTTCCTTAGGCAAGTGTTTTCAACTCCTTGAGTCTTCTCGGGCATCAAATGGAAATAATAATCAGGTGAGACTCAAAGGAAGTTGCAAAATGTGAATGTGCTTAGAGCATGTGCCGTTAGCTCTCTTCAGGAGAAAGAGGGCTGCTATGGCCAGTGAAGGGCTAGCGAGTATCTACCTGGTCTTTAGCCCGTACCTGCCTTCATCAGCTCAGGTTTCGCAGTATCATGGATTAACCCTTCCTCCCACACTTCCACTTGTGTCACACCCTGGTTATGACTATAGCACAAAGCCTCGGTGGCCTCCAACTGGAGGGACTGAGGGGAGTTCTGCGAGCTCTGTTCAGCTTAGGTTCCTTAGGCTATAAACATGAGCCTTAGCACGTAATAAGTTTGGTACTTGCAGAGATCACTGTTTAAAAGAAAAAAAAAAAAAAAAAGGACTCTTGAAAGTAAATACTAAACAAGGAAGCTAGTTGTCCTAAAAGCAAGAAACAAGAATTGGCTGGAGAACCCTGAAAATCATTTAAGTCCCCTCCCAAGGCCAGTTTGCAGAAACATTTACATGACCTGAAGGTGGCTTGAATCTCTCCAGATTTCTTGAATATCTCCTTTGTTTTCTTTTCTTTTCTTCTCTTTTGTTTGTGTGGGGGTGGGGGCATGAATCACAGCCAAGACAGGTCCAAAGTAATAAAGGAAAGAGAGAAAAGTATTCAGAACAGTGGAGAGGGTGAAGTTCAGGCCCATGCACAAACCTTATCTCTCTTAGACCATGGCAGTAAATTACTAGAATAATAAAAGAAATAGCATTAATCTGGTCCACTATGCCTCTGTGAAGTCATATGCTTCACACTTCTATAAGAATTTTCCACATTCCTTGGCCCCTTGGCCTCTACTTTATATGTTTATGTGCTCCACATACAAATAAATAAATAAAATTGGGTTTATATATCAACTGAGAGACTAGTACAGAAACAAAGAAGAAGTTGAACTCCAAACTCATGTAAGGTAGTTAATTACTATGACAAAGATATCCACATAGTCCTCTAGAGTTTCCAGAAACAGTATCAAGTGGGGAATTGTTTCTTATAAAGCAGGAAGCAGAGTACTCCCTAGAAAAGTAAAGTGAGCAGCATTTGGTAATGGGGGGGGGCAAACTGGAACAGCCAGACACAAGACAAAGAACATGGAGCCAAGTTGGAGCATCTCTACACCCCGTGAACAGCTAGTGCTCAATATGCATTTGACAAATAGGAGGCAGCCAGGATTGGAGAGAAGAGCCCTGGGTTTAGTGTCCTCATATAATCCATGAGAATGGGCCCAATTCCATAGATTCTGAGATGTAGGAAATAACACCAGGCCTTTCAGTTTTTCTCCTGCATCCTGCCATCTCAGCATGTTTTAACCTGCTCAGTTCAGGAGTCTACGCCCAAACTGGTGCCACCTACTTCAGGTCACACCTATCTCTGAAGCAAGAAATACTAATCATCTTAAAAGAACTGTCACACCCTCTCCCTGGGAAATCTAGAAACTTTTTACAAGTAGGGGTAACAGAGATTCTAGAGAGCTACCTGGCCTTGGATCCTATTCTCAGAATACCAGGGACAGAACAGAAATAATCACTAGAAAAGGCTCAAATCCATTCAATTAGGAATGAAAAGATTTCATCACCAGATTCAGTAGCATAGCTGGTCAGTACAAGGTCAACACTCAAAAATCAATAGCCTTCCTATACATGAACAGCAGACTCACTAAGAGAGAAATTGGGGAAACAATTCCTTTCACATTAGCATCCAAAAAATGAAATATCTAGGAATCAATCTAACAAAGGAGGTGAAAGTCTTCTACTCTGAAAACTGCAGCACTGTGGAATAGGAGATTAAGGAGGATACCAGAAAATGGAAAGACATCTCTTGTGCCTGGGTAGACCCAAGAATCAATGGAATAGACTAAAGATGCAGAAACAACTCTAGACACACCAAGCCCCCTTGTGTCTGCCAAAGGAGCCAAACACCAGAAACAGAGGAAGACAGCCTCTTTAATAAATGGTGCTGAAAAAACTGGATTTCAACCTGCCAAAGGCTAAAGTTTCAGCTATGTCTTTCCTTATGCACTAAACTAAAAGAAAAGTGGTTTGGAGACCTAAATATTAAAACAAAACAGTAAACCTGCTGGAAGATGATTAGGTAGAACTCTTAGACAATGACATAGGGAAAGACTTTATGAAGCAAAATTCACCAACAGGGGGACTAGCAGAAAGAATAAACAGCTGGGGCTGGAGGGTTAGCTCAGTGGTTCCGGCGCCTGCCTCGCAAGCGCAAGGCCCTGGGTTCGATCCCTGGTAACCACATAGAATGCTGGGCGTGGAGACACGCCCACCAACAATCAACACCGCATACCACAGTGCCGGAAGTGGTGGCTCACGCCTGTCATCCCAGCACTCAGGAGGCAGGGACAGGAGGATTGCTGAGTTCGCGGCAGCTTGCCTGGGCACCATAGTGAGCTCAGGGCCAGCCTGAACTACAAAGCGAGACCCTGTCTCAAAAAAAAAAAAAAAGAATAAACAGCTGGAATCTCATCTTATTAAAAAGCTTCTACACAGCAAGAAAAACCACCAACAGAGCAAAAAGACAACCTACCATGTGGGAAGAAAATTTTACCAAATGTTCCACAGACAAAGGACTACTATATAGAATATACAAAGAACTTTTTAAAAATCAGCCTTCCAGGGCTGGGAATTTAGCTCAGTGGTTCCAGTGTCTGCCTCACAAGTGCAAGGTCCTTATTTTGATCCCCAGTACCATATACCACAATGCTAGGTGTGGCAGCTCATGCCCATAATCCCAGCAATCAATACCACACACTACAATGCCAGCCATAGTGGCTTATGCCTGTAATCCCAGCCCTCAAGAGGTAGAGGCAGGATTATTGCTGTGAGTTTGAAACTAGCAACATAGTGAACTCAAGGCCAGCCTGAACTACAAAGCAAGACCCTGTCTCAAAAAAAAAAAAAATCAGCCTCCCAAATTTAAATATCCAATTCAAAAATATTCATCTGAAATGAACAGACATTTTTCAGATGAAGAAATAGAAGCAGAATATAAACTTGAAAAAATGTTCAACATCACTGGTCATTCGAGAGATGTAGATAAAACAATACTGAGATTCCATCTCACTCCAAGAAGAATGGCTGCTATCAAGAAATTAACCAATAACAAATGCTGGTGGACTACGGGAAGAAAAGAACACTTCTCCACTATTGGTGGGAATGTAGGCTGATGCAATGACTATGAAAATCAGTGTGGAGATTTCTCAAAGAGCTAGGATTAGAGGTCCACTTGACCCTGCCATTTTCCTGCTTGGTATATAAATGAAAGAATTCAAATCATCATACCACAGCAACATATGTGTACCCATGTTTTTAGCAGAACAGTTTGTAATAGCTAAATCTTGGAAACAGCCCAAATGCCTGGAGACTGGATAAAGAAGGTTTTTAAATGGATTATTATTCAGCCATAAAGAATGATAAATTAGAGACATTCGCACTTAAATGAATGCACCTTGAAATCATACTCATAAGTGAAATAAATAGGACACAGATGTTTAAATACCATATTATTTCTCCAGTATAAGAAACTGAATGTGTTAATGAGGACCAGAATGTATGATAGGTATTGTGAAATAGGAAGAAAATATTCAAAGGGAAAGGGGAAATGGGGGACCAGGGGAAAGCAAGGAAAAAAATTAGATGGTAAAAATGAAAATCAGAAACAATGCTTATGTTGTAGGGAGTGCAGGGGAACAGGAAAAAATAAGAATCAAGATACATCAAGTACAGGTGCAAATCTCAATGATAAATGAGATCATAATGTATACCTAATATGTACCAATAAACTCAATACAAGTGAAAAAGGAAAGAAAATACTAAAATTCATGCAATTAGGAAGGAAAAGGGTGAAATCACAACAGAACTTAAAGGAATCCAGAAAATCATCAATACCTACTTTGAGAAACTAAATTCTAAAAAGATGGAAAATACAGAAGAAATAGACAGATTCCTAAATACATATGAATTACCAAAGCTGAGTTGAAAAGATATAAACCCTCTAAATAAATCAATATCAGCCAATGAAGATATAGTTTAAAATCTCTCCCCCCAAAAAAAAAAAACTTCCAACAAAGAAAAACCAAGGATCTGTCTGATGAATTCAATGCAGAATTCCACAAGAAATTTAAAGACCTAATGCTGCTACTTCTCAAATTCCTCAAGGATGAAAAGGAAACAATACTCTCAGATTCATTCCCAAAGTACTTCCCTGAGACCAAAATCAGAAACAAAACAGAGAACTACAGGTTAATCTCCCTAATGAACACAGATGAAAAAAATCCTCAATGATGTCAGGGATATTAACTCTGCAGTGACAACCATGAGTCTCTGAGTTTGATTCCCAATAAAAAAAAAATGTTTTTTTCTTTTTTCGGGGGGGGTGTACCTTACATTGCAGGGCCTGTCTGTGTTCAATTTCTAGTACAAAAAAAAATCCTAAATAAGATATTGGCAACAGAATGCAACAAATCATCAAGAAGATTATACACCATTACCAAGTAAGATTGATATCAAGGATGCAGGAATGGTTCAACATATGCAAATCAATAAATTAATGCACCATATTATGAACAGAGCCAAGGCCAAAAAGCTTATGATCATCTCAACAGATGCAGAAAAAGCCTTGGACTTCACAATGATATTCCACAGCTAGATACATCAACATGATTTTGAACTATCCTATCAATAATTATTTAATTATTTTTTTCAGAAAAAATTTCCAACCTATTATTACTTCTCTACAAAGTCCAACACTGAATCATGATAAAAAAAAAAAATCCTACAGAGCCGGGCGTGGTGGCTCACGCCTGTCATCCCAGCACTTGGGAGGCAGAGACAGGCGGATTGCTGAGTTCGAGGCTTGCCTGGGCTACATAGTGAGCTCAGGGCCAGCCTGAACTACAAAGCGAGACCCTGTCTCAAAAAAAAAAAAAAACTGTATAGAGATTTGCTGCAATCCCAATCAAAATTCCAATAACATACCTTACAGAATTAGAGAAAACAACCCTAAAGTTTATATGGAATCAGAAGAGACCTAGAATAACAAAAGCAATTTTGGGCAACAAAGACAAAACAGAGGGCATCAGAATCCCTGACTTGAAATTATACTACAAAAGCTATTATAATAAAAATGGCATGGCACTAACAAAAACAAACAAAAAAGTCTTGAGGATCACTAGAACAGATTAGAAGACACAGAAACAACCTCAAACATACTCACTTTATCTCTGACAAAGGAGCCAAACACTTTCACTGAAAGAAAGATAGCCTTTTTAATAAATAGCTAAGTGGCCAGGCATGGTGGCTCATGCCTGTAATCCCAGCACTCGGGAGGCAGAGGCAGGAGGATTGCTGAGTTCAAGGCTTGCCTGGGCACCATAGTGAGCTCAGAGCCAGCCTGAACTACAAAGTGAGACCCTGTCTCAAATAAATAAATAAATAAATAAATAAATAAATAGCTAAGTGGATGCACCTTGAGGCCATACTCATAAATGAAATAAACAAGACACAAATTTTTAAAAACTGTATAAGTTCTCTAGAGTAAGAAACCAAAGGTGTACATGAGGTCCAAAATGTATGATGGGTATTGCAAAATAGGAAAAAAATGTTCAAAAGGAAATGGTAATTGGTTGGGAGCAGGGGAAAGCAAAGAAGGGAAAGAAAAAAATTGATGGTTAAAAAAGAAAAAATGAAAATGGAGGGGTAGGGGTTGAATCAAGATATATCATGTACAGGTACAAATTCCCAATGAGGAATGTGATCATAATGTATTCTTAAAATATACCAATAAACTCAATTTATTAAAGTAAATAAATAAATGTTGGGCAAAGAGACAACTCACAGAGTGAGAAAATTTTTTTCCAACTGTCCCTCAGACAAAAAAATTCATATACCCAAAAGTTAAGGCAACTGAAGTGAACAGACACTTCTCAGATGAAGTAGAAACAACAAATAAATATAGGAAAAATGTTCAGTCACTGTAATTTGAGAGATACAAAACCCTGAGATTCCATCTCACTCCAGAAAGTGACTATTATTAGAAATCAATGTATAACAAAAGCTGATGAGGCTGTGAGGAAAAAGGAAACTTTCTTCATTGTTGGTGGAAACATAAACTGGTGTAACCACCGTGGGAATCAGTGTGAAGATTCCTCAAAAAACTAAAACTAAAAATTCCTTTTGACTCAGCTCTCCCTTTTCCTGGTATTTTCCTGAAAGAATTAAAAGCAGCACGCCACAGTAATTTACGCACAACCATATTATAGCAACACATTTCATAATAGCTAAATCTTGGACAAATGCCCATCAGCCAGTGAATGGATAAAGGGAATGTGGGGTTTTTTTTTTAATACAGTAGAGTACTACTCTGCCATAAAGAAGAAAAATGAGATATTCCTAGCTAAATGGTTGTACCTTGAGACCACACTCTTAAGTCAAGTAAGTCAGACACATATATGTAATACTGCATTGTTTCTCTAGTGTGAGAAACCAAAAGTGTAAATAGGGACCAAAATGTATAATAAATATTGGGAAATGGAAGAAAGCATTCAAATAAGGAGGGAAACAAGGTGGGGGAGGGAGAAAAGAAGGAAGAGACAAGGAACAAGATAACAAAAAAAAGTGGAAATAAAGCCCTTGTAAGTAAGAAGAGGGGTTGAAAGGAGGAAAAGTAAATGGGGAGGCAAAGAAGCAAGATATATCATGTACAGATACAAACTCCTTAAGATGAATATTATCATAATGTATATCTAAATGCACCAATAAAATTTAAAAGACTTAAAAAAGAAAATGGAATCAAGGAACACCAATTGGAAGGAGCAGAAATAAAGGGGAAGCATAGAAGAAAAAAGAATTAAGATGTACTTATTATGTACTTAAGTACTAATTATGTACTTTTACCAACTCCCCACTATAAATGTAATCATATGTACTAATAAAAAAGGAAACACCTAAATTTTAAAGCTGTCTCTTAGTTCTGTTTGCCAAGTGGTAACATACAAATTTAGGAATTTTTTAGAGGAAAAAAGTAAAGGAAGCTATGGCGTCACCTTGTGGTGAGACCCAGCACTACACTGGGGTTGTTCCCTGTCACGTGACTTCCACCATGCCTTAATCAGAAGTCTTTGGATAGGGAGCTGCCAGCAGAAGCTAAAAGACTGAATAAACAACAGACATGACCAGGAGTCAGGAAACCTTGTTAGCAGAGCCTCCTCTGATGTGTTAATGACCTCGCTTCTTCCTGACATTCTTCAGACAACATTGGGTCAACCAGCTAATATAGTTTGTAGCCTAGTGGGAGAGGCAGGCAATAAACAAATACCACCATTAAAATGGTGAGCGTCATGAAAAGAGTGAAGAGTGTCAGTAGAACCTCTCGAAGGGCCTTTACATGTCTATAGATCAGAAGGTGTGTAGAACAAATTCAATACTTTTTCTACATTCTAAAATACTTGAATGATAGACCAAACTCACATATCTACAAAATATTAGCAAACTAAATTCAGTAGCATACTAACAGAATTATATTCCATGATCAAGTGGAGTTTATCTTCAAGGATAGTTCAACATAAAAAGTCAATATAACATGCATTAACAGAAAGAACAAAATAACACATGATCATCTCAATTGATGCAGAAAAAACATTTAACAAAACAACCATTTTCATGATAAATATTTTCAACAAACTAAGAATACAAAGAAACTATTTAAACATTATAAAAAGCTATATAATAAAAGCCAACATAATAAAAGTCACAGAATACCATACTTAATGATAAAATACTAAACCTTTTCCTCTAAAATCAAGAAAAAGATACCATTTGTAATCAACATAGTTTTAGATCTAGCCAGAATAGTTAAACAAGAAAAAGAAATGAAAGTTATGTAAATTGAAAAGGAAGAAGTACAGTCAGCCTGTTCACAGTTGATATGATTTTTATGTATAAAACCCTAAAGATTCCATCCAAAAAACTGTTAAAACATTCTCTAATATATTGAATGATCACATTGTACAACACAAACAGGAAGTTATTACATGTCCATTAAAATTGTTTAAACCAGTAAATGAAATAATAAATAGAAATAAATGAATTCAGCAAAGTAGGAGAATACAAAGTCAGATGCAAAATTCAGTTGATATCCATACACTCACAATGAACAATTTGAAGGGGACAGTACAAAAACAAGTCTATTCACAACCATCAAAAAGAATAAAATACCACTGAACATGGTGGCACGTATGTAATCCCAGCCCTTGACAGGAGGATTGTCATGAGTTCAAGGACAATCTTTGCTACATAGTAAGTTCAAAGCCAGTCTGGAACCACACAGTGAGATTTGTCTCAAAGAGGTGAGAGAATGGTACAATGAAAATTCTAATATTGCTGAAAGAAATTAAATAAGACATGTAGAAACACATCTCAGTTCATGCACTGGAAAACTTAATATTACTAAAATGTCAGTACCACCCAAAGCTACCTACTATCTCTAAAATTCTATCAAAATCCCAATGATTATTATTTGCAGACATTTTTTAAAAGCCAGAGAGTTCTGGAAAAATGGAAGAATGGTAAGCAACAAAAAGCCTCTCCAAAATTTAGAATCAAAACACTGAAAAAGAACAACTTGAGGAAGAAAAGAAAGAAGGAAGTGGATCCCCAGGAACCAGGAAAGATCTGACAGCAAAATTAAAACCTACAGGGCCGGAGGGTTAGCTCAGTGGTTCCGGCGCCTGCCTTGTAAGTGCAAGGACCTGAGTTTGATCCCCGATAACCACATATATAATGCTGGGCGTGGTGGCTCACGCCTGTCATCCCAGAACTCGGGAGGCAGAGACAGGAGGATTGCTGAGTTCGAGGCTTGCCTGGGCTACATAGTGAGCTCAGAGCCAGCCCACACTACAAAGCGAGACCCTGTCTCAAAAAAAAAAAAAATACTATCAACAGAATAAAAACATAATGTACAGAATGATAGTAAATATTTGCAAATTGGATATCTGGTAAGGGATTAATATCTAAAATATATAAAGAGCTCCTGAAATTCAGCAACAAAGAAAATCTCTGGTTCAAAATAAGCAAAGGACTTCAATATACATTTCTCCAAAGAAGATACACAAATTGCCAATAATCACATTAAAAGATGCTCGACATCACAAATTATTAGAGAACTGAAAATTAAATCTATAGCAATATCACTCACACCTGTTAGGATGGCTACTATCAAAATAACAGAAAATAAAAAGTGTCCATGAGATTGGAGGAAATTCAGAACATATGTACACTGCTACTGAGAGTAAAATTTTGCAACCACTGCAAAAAAGAGTACAGTGGTCTCTCAAAAAAGTAGAATTACCATACAGTGCAATAATACTCCTATGTTGTGATGGTTTGAATAGCCCCGCCTTTAAACTCATATTGAAGTTTAATCCCTACTGTGAGGTATTAACAAGTTAGAAATTTTAATCAAAGTATGGTATTTGTAGAAGCTTTAGGAAGTAATTAACGTTAAATGAAGTCATAATAGTAGGACCTTGACCAAAAGGTACTGCAGATTGATATGAGGAGAGACCTGAGCTTAGACACAGTCTCACCACATGCTACTTTGTACCACCTCAGGACTCTGCAGAGAGTCCCCACCGGAAAGAAGGACCTCACCAAACCAACTGCCTAATCTTAAACTTCTCCACATTCAGAACTATAAGTCAAATAAACCTTTATTCTTTATAAATTACTCAACTTATGGCACCTGGTTAGAGTAACGGAAATAGACTAAGATATTAGTATATCTTTGAGAGAACTGAAAGCAGGATCTTGGAGAGATTTTGGTACCTCTATGTTCATAACCTTACTGACAATAGCTAAAATGTGGAAGCCATACAAGTGTTCAACAACAGATGAATAAATATGCAAAATGTGGCATATTCACACAATGGAAGGAAGGGAATTCTGACAT
>PVIC010025742.1:0-25032 GCA_004025085.1 Thryonomys swinderianus
TCTAATTGCGAAGAGAGACCAACACAGACTGCAAAGGCGAGCGTCCACCACGCAGGTGAATGAACAGTCAAATCTTACTGACACAGGAGGGCGAAGGCCCAGCTCCCCACCTGAAACGCGAGCTCGTGTTCTCTAAAAATCGAAGAATGAATTTTAGGAACAACGGAGGTTTGAGTAGGAAAATTTTATTGACAGAGAAAGCTTTTGCCTTAAGAGAGACAGAGGGCGAGCCTGGAAAACGGGGAACCCCCCCACCTCACTTTTTACAGGGCTTTTATGGAGCAAAGCGATGAGGTGAGGCGGGTCTGCAATAGGGGGCTACCAATAAGATTAAAGAAAAGTGGACGGGTTGCAATTGACCAGTGAGTACGGTGGGGCTTCCGATAAGATTTGAAAGAGATGGGCAAACCGTGGCTAACCAATGGGTAAATGACAAGTATAGTTACTTCAGCAACTTTGATTGAATAGGGTCCAATGAGAAATCGAGTCAGTAATAATCAAACAGGAATTTTTTTTTTTTTGAGACAGGGTCTCGCTTTGTAGTTCAGGCTGGCCCTGTGCTCACTATGGAGCCCAGGCAAGCCTCGAACTCAGCAATCCTCCTGCCTCAGCCTCCCAAGTGCTGGGATGACAGGCGTGAGCCACCACACCCGGCACTGTGCTATGCGGTGTTGATTGCTGGTGGGCGTGGGTCACCACGCCCAGCATTCTATGTGGTTACCGGGATCGAACTCAGGGCCTTGCGCTTGCAAGGCAGGCGCTGGAACCACTGAGCTAAATCTCCGGCCCAGTATGTGCCTTTTTAAATATCCTGCGTCATCATCAGAAATAAAAAATACTTATGGTAATTATCAGCTACCCCTAAAAATCAACACTTTAATTTTTGAGAAGCACATGCTCATAGTTTATTGCGAATGATACCAAGAAGCAACAACAGAAATAGATATAAAGCACGCTTACATGGTTAGTATTTGGTATCTGAGGCCCCCCATTGAGATCGCTGCCCACGGAGGCCACGGGTGGAAAACGTGTGGGTCAACCACAAGAGAACCAGGGAGGAGGCAGAGATGTAGAAGTGGAGAGAACTAAAAACTGTGTTGGTGATGACCAAACTATTCTTCTGGCATAAGACTGACTTATACTCAGTATGAGTGCCAAAGAAATAAAATGGTACTTCATTAAAACCTCACAGATTTTGGGGGCTGGAGATTTAGCTCAGTGGTTCCGGTGCCTGCCTCGCAAGTGCAAGATCCTGAGTTCGATCCCGGTAACCACACAGAATACTGGGTGTGGCGAGTCACGTCCACCAGCCATCAATACTACATAGCACAGTGCTGGGCATGGTGGTTCAAGCCTGTCATCCCAGCACTTGGGAGGCTGAGGCAGGAGGATTGCTGAGTTCGCAGCGGCTTGCCTGTGCTCCATAGTGAACTCAGGGCCAGCCTGAACTACAAAGCGAGACCCTGTCTCAAAAAAAAAAAAACCGTCACAGACTTTGGGATGCCTAAAAGACCGATCATAACAAGTATTGGCAGGAACCTGGAAACATTAGAACCCTTGTAATTTGTTGGCATGTGAAATGGCATAATCACTAAGGAAAACCGTTGGAGTGTCCTTAGTAAAACAAGAATAGGACTCAGCACTCTATTCTTCTGAGTCTATTCTCCTCCCTCTCCAAATGGAAATCAGAATCCCTAAGACACCCACACCTTCACTTTCATAGCAGCGACACTTAAAGAAGGCAAAGGTGTGGAAACAGTGCTCGTATCCACCGATAGGTGACTGCATAGAGGCAATGCGGGCCATTCACAAAATGGACCATTACCTGGCCATAGGAAAAAAAAAAATCTTACCATGAGGAATAATATGGATGATATTGTCATTGTGCTGAGATAAACCTACCCCAGGAAGACAAATAAGAACATGATTCACCTGTGTCAGTCTGAAACCTAGTCAAAAACTCATAAAAACAGAACCTAGACTGGTTAGGTGAAGGGAAATGGCAAATGGCTATCCCTGAAGTGCAATGTTTCATCTAAACATAACAGATAAATTCTAAAGCTCTCCTACACAACGTTGTGTCTATAGCCGACTTGAGTTTTCTATCGTCGGTAACAAAGGAAAACCACCATTCGAAAGACCAACACAGAAATCCACTCAGCCACCAAAACAGAACTCCCCAAAAGGCAGATTTGCAGAGTGGTAAACTGCATGCTTTTGAACGCGACTCCTTTGCAGGTCTCGAGGGGTGAGCTGCCAGGGCTCAGGGTCAGGGCCTGAACTTCCACGTCTGCCATCTCCTCCGCAGCCCTCCGCCCGCCCTGACTCAGCGCTTCCCAGCCGGAAGCTGGATTTGCTAATGCAGAGATGGGCACCTGGGTTTTCCCCCTTGTGTTTCCTTCCCCGAGGACTCTTCCTTATCTGCGATCCGCTTCTAGCCTTCAGCGTGATTGCCTTTGCTCCTCGCACTGACTATTGAAACCCAGTTCTCCTAGGCATCCCGAATCCTGTGCGAAAGAAATGATCTCTGTGGGTCACTGACCACAGTGTACAATCCTTGACAGTCCCACCACACCAGAAACTGCCTATGCGAAGCGGTCTGCGCGTAGGCCTTTCAAGAAAAGTCTCCTGACTCCTCGATCTTCCACCCTCTTAAGCAACTCAGTGAATGAGCGGCGTCATTAAGAACTTTTCCTCGTTCTTTAATAGAAAAGGCTAAGTAGATTCACTAAGCATGTTCTCATCCGCACTGGAGGAATGACTTAAACTAAGGAGCAATAAACACATAAGTATTTCATTTTCAAACGAACTTCCTCCTTGAGTTTTATGAACTGTTTTCCAGCATCTGATGCCTAGCTGCCTTTCCCAGGCTTCGGCAGTGAGGGGTGACACAGTGGAAAAGACTAGGCTTTCATCGTTAAGTGACGGGCATTTCTTCTACGACTGGAAGGATTAGAGCTAAGAGCAGAAGCCCTGGGCGGTTTTGTGTTCAGTACATAAACCCTGCTCCTCTTACCTGAGAGCTGGTACCTGTTCACTGTGAGCATGTTTTACAGAGTCTATCTCAAGTACCATTCCACCAAAAAAAAAAAAAAAAAAAAAAAGCTTTGTTTAAATTGCCTTAACTTTGTGAATCACGGTCAGGGTGAAAATACCAGTGACCGGCCAAGCGAAGGATCGTACTCTGCAGCTGTGCAAATCAGCCTGCCTTCCAGCCTCTCAGCCTTGCAGCTGATGGGGTCGTGGTAAATACCTCTGCCCAAGGCCTTTGGAGAATAGACTCACATTCCGGGAGTCTGAATATACGAACGGCCTGTCTGTCATGATTATACCAGCTCCTCACCAGGACAGGTGATCGATAGCGTAAGGACCTGCCCCACTTGTCTTGTCATAAACCTTAAGTGGCTTCTAAATGTAACTACCCTGCAATAAACAAGGATATATAGATATATAGATATTGATACTCTCAGTCATATTCTTACAAAAATATAAGAGGCATGCCCGTTTTTAAATGTTGGAGAGAGATGTAACAGTTATATAAATTCTTTATGCACTACGGCCTTGCGCGTGCGTAACTCATGTGCCAGCATGCGTTGAATCAAAAAGATGAATATGATTCCGAAAGAAAATAAAAGAGCATGTATCTAGGGGGTGGGAGGGTATGGGTGGGTAGGGATGGGGGTAAAAATGAGAGTTAACGTGCCATATACTGGTACAAATTCCCCAGTGTTGTAATTGTGAGCTGTATATAAAATATACCAATAAAGAATTCAATTAAGGGCCAGAGATTTAGCTCAGTGGTTCCACCGCCTGCCTCACAAGCGCAAGGGCCCTGGTTTGATCCCCGGTAACTACATACAATACTGGCCATGATGACTCACGCCCACCAGCAATCAGTACCACATCCTACAGTGCCAGGAGTGGTGGCTCATGCCTGTCATCCCAGCACTCGGGAGGCAGAGGCAGGAGGGTTGCTGAGTTCAAGGCTTGCCTGGGCTACATAGTGAGCTCAGGGCCAGCCTGAACTACAAAACGAGACCCTGTCTCAAAAAAAAAAAAAAAAAAAGAACTCAATTTAAAAAAAAGATGAATGTAAATGGTTTAACTATGAAAAGGAAACTTCCCGGGCGAGTCTCTTTCTGTAAGTTGAAGATTTTCCTTAGATTCTATGAAAGAGGAATAATGCTCCCTCTTCTAGGTATGACTTCAGAATACTCGCCCCTCACGTGGCCCAGGTGAGAAGCGCTAACAACTCACACGGACCGTGAACCACTCACTGCTTGGCCTGCGACACGGGGCATGTTGGTTGCCAACTAGCCTGTGTAGTTCCTAAGCGGGTGGAGTCTGAGCACCTCCAAGCCGTGTCCTCAGGGAAGCCTGGAATGGAAGCGGCAGCCAGAAAATAGCGGGACGAGGCAGGTCCTGACTGTGGCTTTGGGAAGATTCTCCTGTCACTGTGCACCAGCCTGGAGGGCCTCCTCTAAGGATTAAACACACTGGGCGTTCCCGGGCCCTGGTGTTTGGTGCTCACTGATCTGAAACGTAGATGTGGACACCTCGCGCTCACGAGTCCCTGCGTACCCCCAGAGGACGCAAAGACGCACCCCGGGCACAGAGCGCAGTCAGGGGCTGAGAGGGAAACGTGGACACCGCCAGACATGACAGCTTTACTAGCCATCGCCCGTCCACAATCATCGGGGAGACGTGGCTGGGAAAGTCTTTTCCTTGAACCACTATGGGCTCCATGAGTGGCCACCAGGGCGTCTGAAGACTACTTAGACCTGGATACCGTGGCTACGAGTAGACTCTTGCTGGTTTTCGGTGTGCGCGGCCCTGACAGGAAACTGTAAGGAGAAAGGCACATTCCATCCATTCAGGATTTCATCTTGGAACGCCTCTCCAATGAAGCGCTCCTCAGGCGTGTAACTTGACTTTTCGGGACTCCAGTGCAACCGGTTTCGGTACCACCTATCTTTAAACAATGTGCGTGCCCACGACTGCATCCTGTTACTGCCCTAGTTATCTTCATGACAACACACTGAAAGCTGTTGCGGTTCCTCTAGAGCCAGCAGAGACCTTGGCCCGGGTTCACACCGTTGGGCACAGCACAGCTTGCAGCTTCAGGAGGCAGAACCGTGTGGCCACATGGATTCTTCACCTGCCAGAACACAGCTCCTCAAGAAGGCTCAGGATGACAGAGAGGACTCTTCACTTTGTGTTGAAAAAAAAGAACAACAACATAGGCAGAGAAAAATAAACAGGGGAAGAAAGAGCATTCTAAATGCAACTAGAGCACAGAAGGAATTCACCAAAGCCAGCAGGATCTTCAACCATCTCGAATGACTAGCAAATGAATCCTACTACAACTTTACCTAGTTGGCTGAAAAAATAATAGACAGATGAGTAGATAGGCCAGATATTCTGGGAGATCAATGTGTGTTCCCTAACGTCTCCTGCACAACTTTTGTAAAAAGCAGGCAATAAGCAATAAGCATCCCTTATTACTGGGGACATTGCTTCAAAGAAAAGTTCTTAATCTTCTTAAAAGTTTTCTACAGAGCTTATGTGTTGGAAATTAAAGGTTTGGCTGATATGAATCTCCCATGACCAATTACTTTCCGCTACAAAAGGAATTAATACATTTCACAGATTCTATTTGTTTGATTTTTTTGCTGAACAGTATAGAGACAAGTTACATGGATAGAAAAGGATTCTTTAATCCAGCTTCAGGATGATGTCAGTTTTTGTTTTTATATACCAATTAAAAAAATTTAACATGAATTGTGTAAGCATTTATTAGATCATCCTTGGGTTATCTAGGATTTAGAATTGGGAAGCCAGGAGTTGAAGTCACAGGGAGGGTACCAAGAAGTTTTACCTCAGCTTTACGACTGGGAAAGGTATCAACTGATAGGGAGACACATGGTCATATGTTGGGCTTTTAAAAAATCTTCAAGTGAAGGAGCGAAGCGAAACAAATCTCCTTCTGAGCATGAGCTCATAGATGAGTGCATATTGGTTGGCCAACGTCCACAACCAAATCATTCCAGGAAATATCCTGTTTAGGGCATTGTTTGTGATTGGACAGGGCAACACCTAATGGCCCCTGAAATCCATGTGGCCTCCTTTGAAATACAAGGACTTCACATGAAAGACAGTAAAACCCCAATGGTGGGAAGCCATGACTTTACCAGCCCGTCCAGTTAATGCTGAGTTATATACTTTGGCCCTTCCAATACCTGTTCTTATTATGAAGCACTTATAAATTCTTGGCAGGAAAACTCATGCGAGGGATGAGGAAATAAATAGGATACAGATGTGTAAATACCCTCTCATTTCTCTAGAGTAAGAAACTGAAAGCGTAAATGAAGTCCAAAAGGTAATGATAGGTATTGTGAAATAGGAAGAGAACGTTCAAGGGGGAACTAACGAGGTTGGGTCACGGAAAAGCAAAAGAAGGGGGAGAAAACGTGCAATGGTAAAAGGGAAAAAATGGAAACAAACTTACGTGTGTAGGGGTGTAGGAGTCTGAAGGGAAGGCAGGGCAGTGGGGAAAAAAATATGAATGAAGATATACCCTGTACAGCTACAGTTTGCCAATGAAGAATGTTATCATAATGTAGTCCTAAAAAGGTATCAATAAACTCAATTTATTTAAAGGAAAAAGAACAAACCAGTTTCAAAGAAAGAAACGTACTGTTGGTTTGAGCCATTAAAATGGGTATTTGGGCAGAAAAGCATAACCCTTCCGATTCCAGCGATGGAAATGTCTTGGGGGTCCTGCAGCCGTAGGGCTGAGAAAAAGGTGTCAGTGGCTCAAAGCACCCAATCTTTTCGCGGATGACAAGATTACAACCTGAGGGATTTGGGTCATTTTCCCCACCCTTGCTGTTGTCTCATCACCTTAGAGCAATGCGTGCTGTCCTCATCTACCGGGAAAACCATCTGCTCTTTACCTACGCAAAAGCTGACAGTGCTCGCACGACCCACGTATGCGCGATCAGACAATGCTTTCTACCCAGTTGGGGGCCTGAGGCTCAGCGACTCAGGGTCCATCCCAAGTCTAGCGCAGGATGGTAACCCAAGGAGCAAAGCCCTGCCCCTCTTCCGTACAAAAACCCACCCCATAAACCCACTGGACTTCTTCCATAAGTTTCCTGTATGACAAAATTATGTTACGCGCATATACAAATCTGCCAGAATAAAATCCAATTATCTGTATAACCAATGACAAAAGTAGATTCACATATCCAAGATATCCCAGATGTATTTCAGAAGTACCTGTTTCTGCCATTTCTAGTCAATGTTGTATTGGGAGTCCATAGTCAAAGAAATTTAAAGAGAAAAATGCGACTGAACAAAATGTACCCACGTTACGGGGGAAAAAAGACCACTGATTACTGGTTAATGTGAAGGGGAAATAATGAACAATTATAGCTACTTACTCTGTTATGGTCTGCGCTACCTTGTTAGCATGAACTGCAAGTTGCTTTCAATGCAATCCTTAATCTAATGGCTTCATCGAACCACTGTAAGAACATCAAGCATTTCCCTCACTCCTCACCCAGTTGTTCAATGTGTATTACATTCCGCTTGTGTTTCCTCGATGTAATACAACTTGTCATGCGTTAGCCAATTGTGCTCTGCGGTGGATAATGTAAGTAGCTTTATTTACTTTATTTCTACTCTACCTGCTTCAAAACGTATCACTTCCTTCCTCCTGTAGCAGCTATTCCAATAAATGGAAAGTAACATTTTCATTCTCCAGATGCACACTCTTATCTTCAGCAGGATTAGGCAATGTGACCAACGTCACCCTATGTGGGCAGAGCGATGCATTCCAACCCAGCAGTTCTGGCTCCAAAGCCAGATCGTTTGGCACACACCACAGGCTCCACACCTTGTCAGCCCCGCGACAATCGAAAGAAAACTAATTATTCGTTTATTTGGAAATGTTGACTTGAATTTCTCAAAGAGGCCTTGCCTCACACGTCGTAACGGAAGGACAACTGAAGGTCACACTGCAATTTCCACCAATGGCAGCGGATCATTAAGATTCCTAAAGATTGCTAGGCCTTGCCCTCTGCCCAGCTGTGCAGCTTGAACACCACTTCAGGTTATGTGGTGGAAAAGGGCAACTGGCAGTCAATCGATGGGCACAGGACTCATGCAGTAAGCTTAAATGTGCCTCACAGGGGCATAAGAAAAGAAATTCTCTGTTCATAGGCAAATACAAAAAAGTCTATTTGCAAGGCTATGAGAATGATCAAATATAAAGGCAAAAAAAAAACCCCAACAGGGGCCAGAGGGTTAGCTCAGTGGTTCTGGCGCCTGAGTTCGATCCCCGGAAACCACATATAATGCTGGGCGTGGAGACACGCTCACCAACAATCAACACCGCATACCACAATGCCGGGCGTGGTGGCTCACGCCTGTCATCCCAGCACCCGGGAGGCAGAGACAGGAGGATTGCTGAGTTCGCGATGGCTTGCCTGGGCACCATAGTGAGCTCAGGGCCAGCCTGAACTACAAAGCGAGACCCTGTCTCAAAAAGCAAAAAAAAAACCAAACAAACCTTCAAGACTTTCCCATTGGTCTCGATCAATTGTTTTCCAAAGAGTGGCCAGAGTTCTGATGGGAAATTTGAACATCAACTCAACAGGGCCCCTTCCCTCAAATACCAGATGTTCCCTTTATTTTTGTTTTACCCTGTTGTTGTTGTTGTTCTTGCTGTTGTTCTAGGAAAGATCGCAGAGTCAGCTTTCCACCTGTCCCTGATGGCCCGCACCTAACTTGTTCACCAGGAAATAGTTTGGACACTGTGGTTGATCATATCCTCATCAATGTGAGCACACTGAGGAATTAATTTGTACATCCAGGGTCTTGCACAAATCCTTTGCACACATCCTAGGAAGCCATAGGACACAAAATGTAGACCAAACATACTACATTCTATACCTGAGGGTTAGAGTCGCAGATCGATTGGTACATCATTTGCACAGCATGCTAAAGTCCTGAGTTTATCCTCCAGCCCAGAAAAAAGCAAAAATCAAACACATTTTACACTTTTTCGGACCTCAGTCTGGCAAGTTACCACAGCCATAAAGAAACCCCTATCACACTGTCTTATCCAAATCCTTTCCTTTTGCCTAGTTGGACAGTGGCTGAGAACAGTTCAGAAATTTAGGCACAGGACTAACACAGCCATACACCCTATCCCACCTGCTCTCTGCTTTTGTTAATGAAATTTTATTAAGACAGAGCCACACACATTTCCTTACACATTGTCCAAGGCTGCTTTCTCACCAAAATGGCCCACAAAGTTGGCCTTTATGGAGAAAGTGCCAATCCCTAGTTCAGGACAGAGACAGGAAAACCTTGGCCCAGAGGAGATGTTACAATCGAGGGTCAAAAGACAAGAGAAAGAAAACGTTAGCAAGATTATTTGGGTAAATGTTCCTGGTGGAGACTTCCTGTGCATTTGTGTGCCTGTATTTAATCTCACTAAATCCTTTGCACACAAGCTAGGGCTGATAGTCAGTGGACCATCAGACCCCAAGGAAAACCATTTAACCAAGATGGGTCCTCTAATCGGCGGATGACTAATAGAACATTCTGGATGACTAATAGAACGTTCTGGATGACTAATAGAACGTTCTGGACACGCGAGTCTGACGAAATTGCAAAACGTAGAAAAACGTGATGGAGAGGTTTTGCAGTAAAGCTTCTTTCACACATCCAACATGAAGCCATAAACTTATTTTTTTTAAAGCAACAGTTTTTTATTTAAATAGGAGAAATGTAAAGAGAAAAGGAAAAGGAACACAGGTATTCAGGACTTCAGCAATGATCAGAATGCCACTGAGCTCCTGCCAGCCCCACCTCCACAGCATCCTTCGTACAGGTGAGCAGGTGCGAGCCTTACAGCACAGGGACCGGGAAACCCCGCGCAGTACGTGCTTCCCTCACATGAGCCGCAGTGCTACACTCCTACTGATTAGGAGGCAGACAGAAAGAACATCGCTGCTCTCTCTGATCTTTTCTTCAATTCCTCGAATTGAGTTTTGTTTGTTTGTTCTTTTTCTTTGAGACAGAGTCTCGCTTTGTAGTTCAGGCTGGCTCTGAGCTCACTATGTAGCCCAGGCAAGCCTCAACTCAGCGATCCTCCTGCCTCTGCCTCCTAAATGCTGGGATGACAGGCGTGAGCCACCACGCCCAGCACTGTGGGGTGTGGTATTGATGGCTGGTGGGCCTGAGTCACCACGCCCAGCATTGTATGTGGTTACAGGATCGAACTCAGGACCTTGCACTTGCGAGGCAGGCGCTGGAACCACTGAGCTAAATCTCTGGCCCCTGAGTTGAGTTTTTAACTATGTCCACATATTGCTTTGATTTCTTTCTTTAAAAGAAAGGTGGGTGACCTGGTAGGAATATACCCAAAAGAATTTAAAAACTCACACAGGAAAGATAGACGTATGCCCTTGTTCATAGCAGCTCAGTTCGTGATAGCTCCATCTTGGAAACAACCCAAATGTCCATCAACTGGAGAGTGGATAAAGAAGATGTGGTTTTTTTATAAAAGGGAGTATTACTCTGCCATAAAGAATGACAAGATCGATCCATTTAGGTGCAAATGGAGACACCTGGAGGATATACTAATAAGTGAAATCAATAGATCACAGATAGGCAAATTCCGGATCTTCTCTTTGACATGAACAGCTGTAGATGCAAATGAGCTCTGGAAAGTAGGACAGCTTTTATAGAGTGGAATATTTCTATAGGAAACTTGGTGTGGGAATGCGATGAGGGGAAGGAATAAATATGATACAGAAAGAAAATAAAAGAGCATGTATAAAGGGGGTGAGGAGGTGTGGGTGGGTAGGGATATGGGTAAAAATGAGAACCAACTTGTGTCATATACCGGTACAAATTCCCCAATGTTATACGTGATTGTGAGATGTATATAAATTGTACCAATAAAGAATTCAATTAAAAAAAAAAGAAAGGTGGGTGAGAACTTAGAAAGGCAGAGGTATATTAATGGGAATCGAAGGTGTGCTACTGGTTCAGAGGCTCTCAGAGAGTCGGTCGCTTAGCTCTCCCTGCCCCGGTCGCTGCCGTCCGGAGCAGGCTGACCGTGCTGCAGCCCTGAGGAAGGGTGGGGAGGACGAGGTCCAGCTGCGAGCCTGGGGCTGGAGGGTCCGTGCGGGTCGTTTCTCCTCGCTGTCTGATCCGCATTTCCGTCCAACGCTCCACCTCTCTGAGTGCCGCAGGTGTCTGTACTTCCCTGAGTCCTGCGTTAAAATTCTCCTGTTATCCGTCAGGGTGATCTGTCGGTTAAATCTTAGCCGCCGAGGACATGACTGAGCGCTGACTGGCCCACGCGAAGAGAAGGGGCCGAGTTCAAAACACGCAAACAACAGAGGAGGACGGATCGGACGAAAGGCCAGTGAGGGGCGACGAGAACTGAGTTCAAGGGAACCGCCCGCCCTGGCCTCTGTGACAGGCAAGGACCGCAGGGTCACAAGTCCCCCTCAGTAGCCTTGGGGACTCTAGGCGCGCAGAGCAGCCCGAGCGAGGGTGCCCGGCCGGCACCTGAGAGACGCCGGCCGCTGTCGGCCGCACGGTGGGTGGAAGGACGACAGCAGGAAGCCTCGGTCCGTACGGGACGTCCGAGCCGCTTCCTCCGGCACCACGTCCTCCTGTGTCAAGTATTTTGGAAAGACCACGGGCGTGCGAAGGCCTGTGCCAAGCAAGGCTCCCGTGTGCGTCGCCGCGGTGCACTCCTGACCTCCTCACGCCCACCCTGAGCAGGGGGCCCGCGGGGCCTGTGCTGCTTCCCTGCATTTTCTGCAGCCTCGTGAGAAACGGGAAGGACGTGCCTAGCGGGGACGGCAGCGTACTGGGTGCCCAGGCCTTACCGCAACCCTCTCCCGCTTCTCCCTCTGTCCGCCTGGTCCCAGAGGACGGTGGTGTCGGACAGGGCAGCGGGCAAACAGCGGACGCACAACATACGTGTATCATGTGCACAAGCGAGGTCTCAGGCCTCGCCACGAACTGTGTCTTCATGCGTCTGCTTCCTTCTGTACCGAGACCCTCACGATCACAGCTCTCTATTCTGCTTCTCTTTTTCCATGTCCTTATGCTGTAATTTTTCCGCTATCAATCCATCCGCTCTACCCAGAAACCTGAGCCCATTCCCTTCATAATACTGTCCCAGTCACAAAATAAAAGGTTTCTCATTTCATTCACCCCTTTCCCTTTCTTAATGTTTGGTTTTTCAAGACCGGATGTTCCTACATATTTCACGCTTGCCTAGACCAGGCTGGCCTCAAACTCTGTGATCCTCCTGCCTCAGCCTCGTGAAGGGTGGGATTATACACGTGTGCTAATACATCCAGCAGCAGCTCCTTTTTCAAAAACTTGCCTACTTTCCTTCCCCATCTCAATTTCTGGTCAGGTAATTTCCTTTTTCTTTCTTTCCTTTCTTTCTTTCTTTTTTGAATAAACAAAAAAATTTTTTTTTTGAGACAGGGTCTTGCTTTGTAGTTCAGGCTGGCCCTGAGCTCACTATGGTGCCCAGGCAAGCCTGGAACTCAGCAGTCCTCCTGCCTCTGCCTCCTGAGTGCTGGGATGACAGGTGTGAGCCACCACGCCCGGCACTGTGGTGTGTGGTCCTGATTGCTGGTGGGCGTGAGTCACCACGCCCAGCATTCTATGTGGTCACTGGGGATCGAACTCAGGACCTTGCGCTTGCGATGCAGGTGCCGGAACCACTGAGCTAAATCTCCAGCCCAACAAATAAACTTTTGAAAGAATTCTCCCTTTCTCTAGTTAAACCTTGTGACAGTGATCAAAAATAACATCATAATAATAACACATTTTAAAATATAGTGAGAGGTGAAGTCGTGCAGTAGTATCTTTAAATGGTCAAACTAACAACTGGTGAGATCTTGGTTTCTTAAAGTATTTTCAAGCCTTTTCATCGTATCGGTCTGAGTAACACTTTTTTGAGGCAGAAAAATAATTTTGTTATGATGTTCTTTCTTTAATGGGAGTTTTGTTGGTGGTGCTTTGGGGGGAAATGTTCCCAGAAGTTGCTAGAAGCACTTTTCCAAAATTTATTTCTCCTTTCATGATCAAAGTAAACATAAGCAACGTCTCTGTTTGCCAGGAGATAAGCAATATTACCCTCCAAGTTCTGCATCCCCTTGAAAACCTCTGTAATCTACTCCTTTGTTTTTATACTAATTGAAGCTCCGTCAGGGCTCTCAGAGGAAAGAGGAGCTTGCAGCCCCGCCGAAGGAATTCCACCGCCTAGCTACACAATTTGGCCAAATAGTCGTCTTTTTTTCCTCCCTAGTGTAAACATGGCCTTTATCATAAAATCGAACAAATGTTTTTCTAAATCTGTCTCTCAGGAGCAAGCCCACGCAGCATGTCAGGGAGTGTTTTATCCTCTAAACACAGGCTAAAAGCTCTAAATTACTCATTATATGGCTTAACAAGAAAAGCTCATAGTTAGTTAATTGGAGACACCGTGACCTTGTTCTCTGATGCAGATATATTGAAACCATTGCTTATTTCCACAGTTAATCTCTTCTGGAAAGTAATTCTCAGGGGTAAAACTTTATCTTTTTATGATTAAAAAAAGGAAATAAGATAGCACCAAATAAATACTCAGTCTGAAAAATAAGAGGATGTAGAATATTGAAGAGGACAGTTCTATTTCTTTTTTTTTGAGACAAGGTCTCGCTTTGTAGTTCAGGCTGGCTCTGAACTCACTCTGTAGCCCAGGCAAGCCTCGAACTCAGCAATCCTCCTGCCTCTGCCTCCCAAGTGCTGGGATGACAGGCATGAGCCACCACGCCCAGCACTATGGTGTGTGGTATTGATGGCTGGTGGGCCTGAGTCACCACGCCCAGCATTGTATGTGGTTACCGGGATCAAACTCAGGACCTTGTGCTTGCGAGGCAGGTGCCGGAACCACTGAGCTAAATCTCTGGCCCAGCAGTTCTATTTCCACACACACTATATGGAGTCTCCTGGTAATATGGATTCAGTCATCCGAGAGAAAAATATTTCAATTCGTGGGAACCTGAGAGGGGGATCACTAGGTTGAAGCCAGCGGGCAAGGCATAGAATTTAAGGGAACACTCAAGCTAATTCCTCTTTTCCAGTTTCCCTAGACCTGGGCCTATGGGGACCTCTGAGATCCCCTGGGAAGCTTCTTTTCTAACGGTAAATGAGTCATTCAATCACTCGCATGTTTGGCTCTTTTGTCTCCCGCATCTCTCTCTCAGTCTCTTTTTTACACAGCAGATCACGTCCACCTTGATGTGCCACCTGTGTAATGATTTCAATGTGTTGTCGATATGAAGAATCATAGATGAGAGGTAGCGCACCCCTTCTGCACCAGGCCCCTGATGTCGTGCGTGTAGTTCGCACACCGGCCCCGTCTCATTCCACGTGGGAGACTGTACTATCGACTAAGCTCCAAAGCAGCCTGTACGAGTCAACCCTGTGACTGGTTTATTTATAGAGAATCTATAAATTTATAAATAGGGCTAAAGCCTACATGCCCAGGTCAGAGTAACTCATGCCCAAATTCCATTCCCACAACTGAAGCCTTCTTAACTAGAAGGACAATGTTCTAATTACAGCTATATATTTTGTCTGTTCTAGCCCTAATTTGAGAATGCTTTGTCTTGTCTTTTCAGGCCTTGCTTACATTAATTGCCATGAAAACCCCACAACTCCATCCTCACATATAGTACTGCCCTTGCACGGAGCTTGGCCTTAGCCAAATTGATTACTAATAAAAATCAGTGGGGCCGGAGATTTAGCTCAGTGGTTCCGGCGCCTGCCTTGCAAGCACGAGGTCCTGAGTTTGATTCCCGGTGACCACATACAATGCTGGGCGTGGTGACTCACACCCACCAGTAATCAGTACCACACACCACAGTGCTGGGCGTGGTGGCTCTCGCCTGTCATCCCAGCACTCGGGAGGCAGAGGCAGGAGGATTGCTGTGTTCCAGGCTTGCCTGGGCCAGCCTGAACTACAAAGTGAGACCCTATCTTAAAAAAAAGAGAAAAAAATCAGTGGCCTAGATTGGCCAGTGCCAATGTTGGTTGCACTGGCATCTGTCATCCTGCCATTCTGCTTCTGTCTCTCTTTATTGTTTTAGGTTTTTTTCTCCTTAACCCTGTGTGGTACACTGAGCAGGAGACTGGAACCCACTGCAGAGGTTTCCAGTAACATTTCAGGGATCTGCATTAAACACAGACTCAACCTTTCCTGGCTTCCAGTATCCTTACGCAGCTGGTGGCTACCACATTGCACAGTAGTCTAAGGTGTGTGGCATCCACTCTTTAATCTGCTTCTGTTCCTGGTTGGTTGTAGGATCCGGATTCACATGACTTCCACTTTCTGATACCAACATGTCTCTTTGCAGTGGTGAAGACCAGTGGTCTACATCATAGTTCCGCCACTGGGAAGGCACTGGTCACGAAGACATCAGTATTGTACCCTGTACGGGTTTAGATCTAAAACATCCCTGCAAATCTTCCTGTGCTTGGAAGGTGTTGTAACGCGGGGTGCTGTACTTATCAGCAGAATCATCTATGGAAGAATTCATGGCCGAATGCACGGTCAGGAGGTGGGGTCCATTGGAGGTGGTTGTGTGCTTTGTCCCTGCTGTCTCTCTGCTTCCTGGCCACACCGGCTGGGCAGGTTTTCTCTGCTGTGCCTTTTCTGACACCTCCCATTTCAGACTCTGTAAAGCTAGTGGAAAAGCAGTTGCGTCTTTAAGCACACAGGAAAACACAGTGACACTTCGGAGCACCTCTCCGCTCAGATCAGCCCCACTGCTACAGAGAATGACAGTAGAGGAACTACCGATGCCTTCTCCCCTTTTTCTGTAGGTCTGCAGAACACACCTGAACTTGAGGGTCTCAGTGAAACTATTCTGCTACTCTCATCTGTTTGCGTCGCTTAAGGTCGTCTTCCAAAGTCCAGACAAAGCTGAGTGCCTCAGGAGTGAGGGCTCCACATTATCTGGTTGTGTAAAGCCCTGTATTTTTTTGTCTAGCCTTGTATTTGACAAGACACCTGGCAAACAGTTGGTACTCAGCGTACGTTCACTGAGCACACAAGCCAGCATCGCCAGCCTCACTGTAAGTTCTGGTGTCTTCATTACCTGTTGCCCCCAGGGGCTCCCTATGTATCTTGCTATATTTATCTTCTTATCTGATTTCATGCACAATTAGAATTCTGTCATTGCTTCATAAAGATGGAATAGTGTATACATCTCTCTACTTCTTCTCTTTGGACTCAGTGGCACGTTGTAGAGACTCCTGCAGCAGAGCTGAGATTCTCTGATTCACTCTTCTGAAAGGCTGCAGGACGCGCCCCACTGCAGATATAGCTTCATTTTCTCAGTGACGCCTCTGTTGAAAGGCACTTATTTCTGCTTCTAGTAATTCTCTTGGAGTGTTGGTTCTTACGTAGTGAGCTTGATTTCCATGGGAAGGAGTTCGCAAGTGGGAAAGAAATCTCCATGTGGGATGGTTGGTTTGAAGAGGGGATCAGTGAAACCTTTTAACACTTACTGACACATTACTATCCAAAAGTATAAACACATTTCTAGCATATAATATTATAACTGTATTTTTCTTGCTGTATAAAGATCTCTACATTTATTCATGTGTTAATTTTATACCCTCTAACATACAATGTATACTCCTTTTCTCTGGTAACAGATTTTTAGGTGCCCATTCAAGCAAAGAAGTGTAAGTTAGCAATAATAAATATGTTAATTTTATGCTAACTTTTTTTCATACTGCTATGGTTTGGATATACATTATCAAGTATATCCAAACACTGCACTATGCACTATAAATGAATATCACTTTTTTAAAAACAGAAGGAATATAAGGATTCACATTATCATCACCAATATATGAGTATTTCCATCTGCCATGTGGCTTCTATCAATTATGTGCCATTGTTTTAATGCTAATTGACAGCATTTCTACATCCAAATTAAATGTCAGTGAGCAACATGCATCACAGCGGGACCGGGAAGTTCTTCTTCAGCTCAGGGTGGTGGGAGGAGCACAAAGAGGAAGCTCAGCAGGGCTGGGCGAGGACCATATTCCATCACCTCCACCTGTGAGCCTGAGGAGCACGTCTCTTGACCTCACTGAGCATCTTCCCGCTAACACGGCGAAGACATCCAGGTGCATGTGCACATTGAATGCCTCAGGATGATGAGACAATGAGTTTATAACTCCCAAATCAAAGTGAAGCCAGGAAGTAAGCACAGAAAGTAGAACACCAACAGCATTTTTCTCCAGGATCATTGGGTGCATTTAGTTTCTAATTCCTAGTAGGATTCAGGAGCCAGATAACAAAACTCAGGATTCATGCATAGTAGGAACTCTAAGAGAGTCTCTCTGCCTCAAAGGTAGGACACAAAGCACTACACACTCAGTGTAAGTTAGAAGCAAAATAAACTCAATACAAATCGCCATGCAAGCAGCTATAAAGACACTTTCCTGAGACCCAAGGAAAGCAACCTAACAATACATTGAAGAACCACCTATGAACTCATGCACGTATGAATTTGTAACCAATATTCACATTACCTGGGAATTCTAAAATATGCTAAACTACTGGTTTAGCTCAAAACATACCTTTCAAATTATATATGTTGAACAGTCAGTTGGACTGTTTGTTTCATTTTTCAAACCAAGGACACTATCAAACTCTGCTAAAAACACAATAAAATGAATTGCTCAAAAATGATATAATAAGGCGGTAAACATTACACACTGAGAATGTACCAAAGCCAAGTCAATATAAAAATTTCCAAATGTCATTCTCGGTCCCCACGCTTGTTGCAAAAAGGTTACAAGTGTAGCAATACCTGCCTTCAAGGTATCCGGTAGGACAGTTCTCATTCCTCTTCACTGAACATGCCTCCCTCTTCAACTTCAGCGAATCCTTAAAAATCATTTCCCAAGGAAAAGCATATTTCCCAAGCAAGAGAAAATCAGTAACCATACAAGGAATCCAGGCACCAAGAGAGGAATTAAAGAGACTGAAAACTAGATTTGCCAAAACTTCATAAACTGAAACGATCAGATGCAGAATCTAAGACAAACTTGTTGATTATGCTCAAAGTAATAAAATAGAACAGGCTACCATAAAAAGAGTCCTCAGAGACTTTAAGGGAACCAAACAGAAAAGGAGAAGAAAGTAATAAAAAAAAAATTTTTAAGAACATAAACAGACACCAATTTACATATTCAAAAAAATCTCATGTGACTCTCGAGAATTTCTAAATAAAAATACACCAAGGGGTTGTAATAAAATTTGAAAACCTTAAACACACACACAGAGAGAGAGAGAGAGAGAGAGAGAGAGAGAGAGAGAGAGAGAGAGAGAGAGAAGGATTCCCCTCAGAGGAATGGCAGGCTAACAGCTAATTTTCAACAGTAGAAAATAGAAGCCAGAAAAAAAAAAAAAAACTGGATCCACCCACTAGCCCCACAGCTAAGCACAGAACATGTCCTCTTTCATTTCTGAGATTTGACCCCTTCCAGCCCAATCCTTGGGTCTATGTCTGGGGGGAGCAATGAGTTTTACTCTTGAAAAACAATTGTTATTAGTGTCTGTTACGGTTTTGCCCCGGATGGCCTCCGAGAAGCCTCACGCATTTGGACAGTGATTAGACCACGGGAGTGTTATACTTAGTACGCTAAACATGGTTGTAGGACATGGGGTCCGGTTGGATGCAGGTCACCAGGGCCGTAGCCTGGCAGGATGTATCTCCTCACCTGGTTTCTCCATTCACCCTCTGCTTCCTGGCCTCCATGATGTGTGCGGCTTCCCTCTCTACCCAGGCCCTTCTACCATCTTGTTTCTGCCTCGAAGCCAGCCCACGGTGGACTGCTAATAGTGAGGCAAACTCAACCTGTGCTCCTTTAAATTGTGGGTGTCAGGAATGCATCCCAGTGAGGCCACCTATTGGTTATATCTATAGTGAGTATCATCTGTATCACTTGGATGACAGTCTGAGGGAGGCCGAGACTTAGGAGGCCCAGCTAAGTTGGACACAGATCCCTTACCCATGGAGATGGCTAGGTAACAGAGGTACACATAATAAATAATAACAGTGAGATAGTAAATATATATTTGTTTTCTACTGCTAAGTTTTGGGGTAATTTGTTACACAGCAATAGGTTAACAGACAGCTAATGAAATTAGCAATCATGTATTTGTCATTAAATACAGCCACTACTCAGCTATATATACATCACCAGCTATGGCAGGAAAAGCACAGATAAGCCACAATCTAACAAGCCGTCCCTAGAGCAGAATCTACTGCTCTGTTTCGGTTTGCATTATCTGCTAAAACAAAGTACATACCGTAACCTGGGTTACATCACATCAGAAATTTATGGTCTCTTTGATTCGGGGGGTAGGGTTGTTCTCCTCCGAGGCCTGCAAAAGAATAATGTGTTCCGGTCTCTCTCTTTGGCTTAGAGATGACTGTTCTCTGTGTAACTTGGCTTCATACTCCCTCCCTTACATTTCCGTATCTTTGGATTTCCCCTTTGCATACGGACACCATTGATGTCAGTTTAGGGCTCACCACGTTGAATTCCTTTTAAGTTGCTTACTGCTTGGTGTGGTATAGACACACAGTGTCCTCCCAAACCTCACATGCTCAGAAGCAGCTTTTTGCAAGGCAATGGGATTCCAGGGCACCGTAACCACTAGCGGATCCACCCATGGGTGAGTCTGTAGGGGCGTGTGCCCCCACGAGGTGGGGCCTGGTCTGAGGAGGTGGCTCTCTGGGGGAAGGGTGACCTGGAAGACTCTACCCTTGTCCCCAACTCCTCTTTTCCCTGTCTACTTTCTGGCGTCTATCAGCTGAGCTGCTTTCCTCCACCATGCACGTCAGCCACGCTGCTTCTGCCTCGGTGGAGCCTCTGAGCCAAATAAACCTCCCCTCATTTAAATTCTGGGTGTTGAGTGTTTGGTCTCCGTGATCACAGAATGACTACGATCCTTCCAGAAAGCTCTGTAAGAACTCCACCCTCAAATAAGGTCGTACGTTACTGTCCGGCATCTGAACACGACTGGGTGGTTGAAACTCTACAAATCGGAGTGGGACACAATTCAAACCACAAGACAAGAGCAAGGAAGAAAAGAGGAGTCACTAGAGATTCAGGCGTAAGCACGTTATCAAGAATCATAAGTTCATTCTCCTTCCAAATAATTCTTGCCTGTTGCGTGACTCGGTCCAGAATGAGGCTGTAACATTCATCTCGCCTGTCATTTATGTGACTGTGGGGTCTGATATGGCCTTTGTTCTGGTTTTGCTCTTTTGTTATCAGTTTTTTAAAGCACAATGAAAACCGAAATGCTGTAAATACGTCAACTTGGCATTCGACACAGGCAGTTTAACATGGCCCTTTGCTTAGTTCAATCACAGCACTGTTTATGGATGAACTTTTTTAGTGCATTCCCATAAATCACATCTAAGCTAATTAAAATCCCAAATGGAAGTGGTATCTCAGTTGTCCTGGAGCCTGGCCTTCCACTGAATCTCTCCCTAATGAAATATGAAGGTAATAAAATCATTCCCGGGGTCACAGTCTAGGATACATTTCTGAAACTCATGAGCGGTCCTCGCTGGCATGCTCACAGCAGCTAACAGTGTTTCGGGAACAAAGTCCATGGAGCCAGCGGCTACACAAACATCCCTGCCGAACGTAGCCTACATGGAGAATTAAGGCTTCATGCGCAGCTTGCTGCGGAAGTTCAGCTCGTATCCCAGAATCACCTTGTATCCCAGAAACAGCTGTTTTCTCTCTGCGTGGGGACCTGCTATCACTCGACCATCGTCCAGGTGTCCTGCAAGTGTGCCCACTGCACGCAGTCCCGACAAACCTCCTAAGAACAAAGGCTGGGCTACACCCTCCTCCAGGACATCTGGTCACCCAGACCCACGCTGAGGAATGACAGGTTCATCTCTACTCGTCAACACAGGGCGCTTCAAGACTCCAACTTCCACTGGGTTGGACTTTGTAGAAGAAAACAAAGCAACTCAATTACCCTCAGCGGAGAAGGCCACAGGGAGGAAGCCGGTGCATAGAACCACAGTCCCCCAAATCCGATGGACGAAAATAAAAGCTGAAATGCTGCTGAAGGCTATGAAGCATCCACACTGTGACAGCAAACTAAAAAACAATACAATAGCATTACCTCAAGCAGGACAACATATTGAAGCAATGAGTGTTCAAAGTGGGCTGGGTGTCACAACAATGAAAGCTCTGTTTCAATCAAAGGCTTTGGGTTAACACCTGCCAAGGTCCAGTGGAAGAGGGCCATTAAAAGATAAACTAAGGGCAAACAGAGAAAGAAAGACCTTGCTTGCAAAGAAAAAATTGCTCTTCAAAGGGACTTCCTGAGGTTTCATAACATTCAACTGGGAGGTACTCATTTGAAGGCACACTGCCATTGAGAATCTCACAAAATATCCAGGATCTACTCAGCTCCACCGGAGGAACTGCTTAGATTCAACAGGGCTTTTACAAGGAGTTTGTCCTCCGCACGCAGCTATCAGTAAGACCCAGACAGAAGTGAGCGGATCAGACCAGTGCACACCACCGAAACTCTCTAGACAAGACAGACAGTTATTACTCAAAAGAAGGCATTTGAAAACAAGGTTATTCCATATGTTCATGTGGTTCTTACATATGTTCATGTGGTTCTTAAAGTGTGTCCGTGTCACTGCCTTGCCACGCCCCACACTTCAAGACTCTCTCCCCTTTATGGAGTAGATCGCTGTTTCAATTCTCACTCGTGTCTGAAATACAGTCACCCACGGTCAGCGAGGGATGGCTTCAGAGAAGGGCACAAGAGGTGATGTTAGGACGGCACAGAGATCGAACACACAAAGACTAAACTAAGACAGCCATGATGTGAGGGACAAGGTGTTACTGGCTTAGGCATGTTGGCTGAAAATTGTGCCACACCTTATTCCAAACAAGAAAAGAAATCTTAGAAATTAACAACCTATACATTTAGCAGGTGGCAGTTACTAAGATATTGAATTCATTCAGTCTGCACTGTGAAGTGACGGTTCTTAAACTTTCATGTGTCTCCAGTGCAACAAAAAGACAAAGACGCACGCCTGTCATCCCAGCACTCAGGAGGCAGAGGCAGGAGGATTGCTGAGTCCGCGGCGGCTTGCCTGGGCTCCATAGTGAGCTCAGAGCCAGCCTGAACTACAAAGCGAAACCCTGTCTCAAAAAAAAAAAAATAATAATAAGACTAAGAGGTGACCCGGGTGACTTGTTCTATGCCAAGCCGCGTCCAAACCATTGTGGTCACCATGGGGCTAAAAGGTGGAAAATTTGTAGGCGATGTTGTTAAAATTCTATCCCCTGAATCCCAGCACTCGGGAGGCAGAGGCAGGAGGATTGCTGAGTTTGAGGCTTGCCTGGGCTACATAGTCAGTTCAGGGCCAGCCTGAACTACAAAGTGAGACCCTGTCTAAAAAAAGGAAAAAAAAAAAAATTCTCTGCCCTGCTGATACATCTGAGCCATTGAACACAAATGATAGGAAAACCAATACAATAACTTTTGATGTGAGTGCACTGACTTCATACACCTACCATAGGGTAGTGCCAGACTCAGGGGCTTTCAACAGCACAAATGTCACAAACACTGAATGATTTTTGATGCCAAGACGCCCAAACTGACCTACTGGGGTTTAGCGTTCATGTGGGAGGCTCGAGGGTAGAGTCTGTGTCCTTGCCTTTTGCAGCGGCTTCTCCAGGTTGCTCGTGCTCCCTGGCTGGTGGTCTCTTTCCTTTGGCTCAGACAGCAATCACGCCACTGGTACCTCTGCTCCTTTCGGCGCCTGTAGAGAAATAGAGTCAGCAGAACATACAGGTAGGGTTATGCAGTGGGGCGTTAAAATTAAGTGAGCTCACAGGATCAGAAGGTCCACCATGGCTGTCTGCGAGCTGGAAAGCAGCCGGCAGCTGCTCAGCCCCGTGATAGAAAAATTAAAAGAAAAGGTGCCAAGGCCTAGGAGTCTGTAACAGGCTTTATGGGGCGGCAGGCAGGCAGGGGGCTGGTAACCAGCCAGGATACTCTTACAAAGGTGAGTGGCGAGTGGAATGGAACAAAGGTGCAGGCATCTTAAATAACCTAGGGGGTGGGCATAAGGTATCTTGTGGAGAGCCAAAGGGCAACCGTGCCCAAAAGATAGCGCTGAGGAAGTAGGTCAGGCGGTCTGAACCGCTGAAAAACAAGTCTATATTTAGGCCTTGCCTGATCAGCCGGTTCGCTTCCGCTGTATAGCCGCCTATCCCGGAATGCCACGTGTCCTCCAGGCATTGGCTGATGACTATATATATATATATATATATACTGGGAGATGCCTGTGAAACGGAGCCTTTCTTGTTTTTGCTCGAGCAAAGGTTCCTGAATAAAGAGCAGAAAGAAGAGTTCGCGGTTGCGTCTTCCTTGCTGGGCGAGGGGAAGCGACAGTATCTGGAAGTGGAAAAGTGCTATATTCTTCTCCTATTGGTGGGTCTCTCTATGATGGGTGATGACGTCAGGGGATGTGGAGCACCACGGGAGGAAGGACAAGTGTCTTTGGCCAAAGGGGCCATGATGGCTTTGTTCTCTGTTGTCGGGAACACAAGGGATTGTGGGAACGAGTGTGGCATTTTGACCACAAGACACTATGGGAAGGAACGTGGCATTTTGGATGGAGAAATGCCACACTGGCCTCCTGAACCGGGCAAACCTATTACCCAAGAACCTGAAAGATGTAGAATAAGAAGGATCAAGGATGCAGACCAGTCCAAGGCCACTGGTGTCCATACTTGGCAAAGACTGCAGCTCTTTCTTCAAAATGAGTACACTTCCTTCTTTCCCTCCCTTGCTGTTCCATCCAGGTTCCCAGCCTATTGGTTGGTGTCCCCATAGCTAGGGTGTGGCTTCCCTTTCTGTTGGCTGAACTGCATGTCAATCATCCACAGGCACGCCCAGAACCATGCTTTACTAATCGCTAGGCGATTCTTACCCCATTTGAGTCGATACATCACGACTAACAGTCACCTGTGCTTCCGTTCTGAGCTCAGCTGTTTCCATTCTGGACCCTCCTGTTACCGTTTGTAAAGTGTGCTCAAGATTCAGCGGCCCAGGCAGTTTAAGATAATGTCCTTATCTCGAGATCCCTAGATTAAGGAAACCTCCTTACCCATGGAAGGTAATATATCCATCCACAGGGTTCAGGGATTAAAACAAGGGCCTACCGGGGGAACCATAACTCTGCCTATCAAAGGCAGTGAGGATGCTGGAAGAAGTCAATCAGGAAATTGGACAGAGATGTTTCCTTGTCCTTGCCTTTCTTGAAGCTAGGACATGGAAGTGCTGCTAGGCCATCTCTTGCGAACTGAAGTGAAATCTCAGAGCAGGTGACTGTAGGCGGAACGCACTGCTAAAGCAAAAAATAGAAAAGGGACAGTCAAAAAGAAACCTTGCCTGCTTCTACCTGGCCTTTGGCACGTGACAACGTTTCAAGTGGAGTGTCTGCAGCCATCTTGTCACGATGAGGCTTCCCTAGCGAGCGGAGACACCAGTTGTAATATTCCTTGGTTACCGAATTTACCACATACAAAACCATCCTCTCTGAAGCTATTTGTGTTGTTATTTAAGTTCAGACAGATAAGCCATATTCTTTGCAAACTGAACCTTTGTCTGCCATCATCGATATTTTGCCACCAGAAAAATGTGTTCTTTCCAATGAGAGAAAGGAAGCATTGGCTAATAGGTCCACGGAGGCCGCAGAGTTGAATTCTTGAACAACCTGACTTTTGCTTGTCCAGGAAAAAGAACGGGTCTTTAGGTCACACCAGAGAGTGGTACAATGCTGTTTACTGTTTTGCTTTAAGGAGTAAGCGTTGAACTTGAAAAGTGGCACCTAGCATGTTATG